>MU007105.1:0-119837 GCA_010583015.1 Tothia fuscella
TAACTAGTATATACGTAGGCGGTCTAGACTAGTAGTAAGGAATCGATAAGAGGAGGCCTACTCTCCGTATTCTTCCTACCCCTCGCTATAGCTGCCGCTACTACCGCCGTAAGTACCGCCGCCGCCGCCGCCGCCGCCGCCGCCGTAGTAGCACTCGTAGCTAGTATAAACGGGTAGCCCCTAGATAGGCGGGATCCCGTCTTAAGGCCTTCCGGCCGGGCCGACTATGCGGCTGACCGCGTCTTGTGCCCGATCTATCTAGGCTAGGATCTCTCTCTTCGCCGCCCCCTTAACCGCGTGCCGTACCGTTAGGTAGCGGTCTAGGCCGGCCCTCGTGTAGTAGGAGCTATACTCTACGTAGAGGAGCGCTACTAGCGGGGTGTAAAGAAGCCGCATATACGCTAGGAGCGAGGGTAGGAGGGGAGGAGGGGAAGAAGGCGGGGGCGGAGGCGGGGGCGGAGAGGCGGGGGCCGGGGCTAGGCCGGCGCGCGGGGTAGTAAGGTCGGGTATCCTACTAAAATAGGAAGGAGGCCTACACGGTAAGAGGCCGGCGCCTAAGGCTGTCGGGTTGGAGGCCTCGACCCTAGCGGGAGGCCTACGCGGTAAGAGGCCTAGAGGAGAGGGGGCCCTATAGAGGGGAGGAGAGCGATAACGGAAGGGGTCGCGGCCGTAGGAGGAGAACGGGAGGCCCCGAGGGGAAGCGGATAGGCCGGCTCCGGTGAGGCTATACGCGGGCGTATATAAGGGCGGCCCTCTCCTAGGGCGCTAGGTAGTAGGTGCCGGCGGCGGTGTTCGCGGTCTAAAATCTTACGGGAGGTCGTCTCCGTTCTAGAATCCTAGAGAGGTTTTCCCCGACTAGGGTCCTAAGGGTCCGGGCGCGGCCAATAGGAGGCTGGGGATCCCGGTTCGAATCCTAGGGCGGTCCCCGGCTAAATCCTAGGGGGATTTCCCCCGGCCTAGGGTCTAAGAGTCCGGGCGCGGCCAATAGGAGGGCGCGCCCGTCTAAATCCTAGTAGGATTTAGTACTATATAGCCTTAGGGTCTAAGGGTCCCGGCGCGGCCAATCGGGAGCCGGCGCTCCGGAAATCCTAGTAGGATCTAGGGCTATATAGCCTTAGCCTAACCTAACCCTAACTCTAAAAATAGACTATTTAGATAAATATATATATAAGCTTATCTATTAGATAGTTGGTTCGATAGAAGGAATACTAAAAAGCTCCTAAAGTAGATACTATTTTACTTCCTATAGTCTCCTTATTTATTAAAAAAACTCAATTTTCTATAAGTATATTAGAAAGTTATTCTAAGAGCTATATACTATATATCTCTTTATATTCTTTCTACCCCTCTTAATTAAGTCTAAGAATTCGTATAAATTGTAATAGCTTATCGAAATTCTTAGAATAGAACTATATCCTCTAGAGCTTTCGGATAGTATATTTCTAAAGTTATACGAATAGTAGATAGATTTACCGTAATAAACGAAAAATTTATAAAGATAGATACTATATATAAAGAGATATATACTATACTTATACGACTAGCTAAAAGTAATCTATAGTAAAGTCCTATTAATAGACGATCGGACTCTAAGCTACTATAGTTACGCGATACTATAAACCTTATTGAAGACGAATAGCCTAGGCCTTACGAAAACGGCGCGTACTATCTAATAAGATAGCCTAGTATTCGTGACAATTTTACTCGAGCGAAAGTCGTTTCGGAAAGATACGTCTACGAGGACGCGAAGAAGGCTAGTAAACTTAAAATAATTAGCTATTCCTTATAGGAAGTAGCTTAGATAATCGATACCTCTAATATAATTGTACGTATACTATACGATAGCTATATATATAATATATAGACTATAAACCCTTTCCTAGATACAATATAGCTAAAGGATACGGTCGAGAATTTTAGTAGGTAATAGAAGAGCTTATAGCTTAAAAGATTATTAGAAAACGTAATTGTTTTCCTTACGTTAGTACTTAGAAAGATTTTATTAGAATCTAGATTCCTCTTAGATTCGTTGACGCCTACTTAGTAAGTAAATATAAAACTACTTCTAGGACTAGATTATTTATTGTAAGCGACTACAATACTAGGAGCTTATATAGTAGGTAATAGAATTATATATACTATAAAAGAGTATATATAGTAACACGTTATTTAATCTTATTACTAGATTAATATACTCGAGTTTAATTTTATTTAATCTCTAAGAGAAGCCGCCTCAATTTAAAAGTAGTATTCGTTTTTAGTATATTAAGCGCGTTAGCTATAAAAAGGGTAAGCCCCTTAATAATAATTTACCTACTCGCTCTACTACTAAAGCTTTAATATACCTCTAAGAATAAGCTTTAGTTTATACTCCTTCCCCCCTTTATTTTTAGCGTACGATCCTTATAGATTAGCTAATATATCGACTTCGTTATAGTCTATAAAAGGCTTCTTATTTCCTCTTTTCTTGTATATACTATCTCCTATAGTAGATTCTCGAATATAATCCTTATACCTCCTTAGATATATATTAGTTGCTATAGATATTTAGTAAAACGTCTATAAAGTATACGTCCCTTATTTAAAATATCTTTCTTATTAAATATAGAATAGTACGACTTGTATCTAGACTAGTACTTTTAGTAGATATTCTTATAATACTAGGGTATACGGTAGACCTAGTAGTAGTAAATTTTACCTCCTAGTATAGTAGCGCTATTAGAGGTTGTAGAAGAGATTAAGGTTAAAATAAGAAAGGTAAAGAATAATAATTTTAGGAGTTATAGCTATAGCTACTAGAATATAGTACGTGTTTATTTATATACTTACTAGAGTAAAGTTTATTAGAAGTATATATAGCTATATAAAATTATCTTCTCTATATTAGTCTAAGATAGTTTCTTAATATTTTATATTTACGGTTTTATCTTTTATTCTTTATAATACTTAGCTTAAGACCTATAGTTTCGTCTTAGATAACTAGACCTATTAGAATCGATCAAGCTATCCTACCTAAGGTATATTCGATTCTACTAAGTATTAAGAAATACAATTACCCTATTGTAGTTTTACTCCTTTCCTAGTTAAAACCTAGGTCTAAATCGTCCTCGCTTCTACTCCTTCTTAAGCTTCTCCTACTCCTTAGTAGCTTTTATATCTTCTTTCTCCCGGATCTTAACTAGCTTCTCCTCTTCCTTTTATTTCTATTTAGCTTCCTTTTTAGCTTTCTTAGTATCCTTTTAGGTCTTCTAGGCGTTTTCCTCGTCTTTAGCAGCCTTTTCTTTAGGGGTGAGCTTCTTCTTTAGAGTAGGGGTAGCGGTAGTAGTACTATTAATAGGTTTAGCTACGGATTAGGGTGGACTTACTATTTCCTATATACTTACCTACAAGCGGTAAGACTACCTTAGTATATTAGTTTACTTATTTTAGGGTAAGACCTAAAGCCTAGAGTTTATATATATCTAAGTAGCCGTGTACTTTTACTATTTACAAGGAAAAGTAGCAACCTATTCGTCTAGTTCTTCTTATCGAGATATACTAGGGTTGCCTATACCGTAGAGTAGAACTAAGAGGTAGTATAAATCGGCGTCCGTAATAATTCTCTTCTCCTAGGAGTAAAGTTTTGTATTAAAATAAGCTTGAGGTATATTCTAGCTATACTAATATAATTCGAGTCTCAGCTGTTTCTTGTAGAACGCGTTAACGAAAAGGGCTATCGTCTTTACACCTAGGCTCGTTGCTATTATATCGAAGGGGAGAATAACTAGCTAGACGACTAAAAGAGTACCCTTATTAGGAAGGACTAAAATAAAATACTCTATAAGAGTCGACGGAACGTCCGTGTCCGAGCCTAGAATAGTCTAGATTTGCTCTATAATATTTTAGAGCTTCTTTACCTATTTGGCGGACCGGTTAATTTTCTTAGTAACTCGTATAATCTCTAATCCCCGTTGTAACCTTTAATAATAAAAGGGGTCTCCGCTTGAGGTTGAGATTTCAATTAAAGGAGAGGCTATCGTAAGAGGTATATTAACTAGGAGGCTGGCAAGAGAAATAGTTGTAGAACTAGGAAAGTTCCGAGAGTTGTGTGCTACAAGCGCTCACGTGACCGTTACAGCCACAAGTCCGCAAGCTAAACGGAAAGTCAATGCTATTTACACGCCCCATTTTTGATATTGACACGTCATCCTTTTGCTATTGACACGTTCCCTGGATTGATAGGCGGGGAGAGCCTTCGTTAAGTAGATCAGGTGACAGCGGGCCGTCCCGTGTTGAGGCTCAAGGCTCGCAAGGACATACCCAAGAAGGTAATTTCCAATACTTTTTCAACGATTTCTCAACGCCGCGGCGTGAGCGGTAATAATTATGGTACATCTGAGCTTGGGCAATGCTCTCAAACGCTCAAAACCGATGAGGTTGCACTCAATGTATGTCTAAAAGTGGCCTGGCGCCGTTTTGCACATCGTCCGCCTGAAAAATGATATAAATCCGCTACGAATTCCTTCTGAACAACACTGAGCCCGAGCCTGCGAATACTACTCTGAATCGTTGGCAAGCGACCGAAGTGCCCTGACAATCTTATCACCTAGCTCTTGCGTTGTCTCATCAATCAGCTCCTGGTCTGTCTCATCAATCAGCTCCAGCTCTGTCTCATCAAGCAGCTCCTGCTCTGTAGGCGATGCTGCTGCGATTTGAATAGACCGACGGCGTTGGGTATTTGACATTTGATTTCGACGTTGTATTCCCTCTCGTTCAGCTCGGCATAAGTTGTAGGTCTTGTGCTCATTGCCATTAGAGTCACGCTTCTCCTTATGGTCATTGTATTGACACCATTTCCATTCATCATTGTTGTTGTGATCTTCTACAGAGTCGTTGCAGTAGATGCAGCGGTTGATTGGCTGAACACGACATTGTCGTGGTCGGAGAAGCGTGCAAAATACACAGCAGAAGTACTCAGGGTTATTTGGCTGTGGTTGGAGAAGCGTGCAAGATACACAGCAGAAGCACTCAGGGTTATTTGGCTGAAGAGTACGGTGTTCTTGACCACCTCCAGGTGTAGTGGACTCATGTGTTAATGGCGACCCTCTAGGATGATACTCTCCTCTTCTCAAATCCTCAATTGAATGACGTAGTGATATGCGTGGTCGACCGCGAGATTCCGGAAGTGGAGGTGGCGGTAGAAGGCCTATTATCCAAAGAGCTAGAAGAAGTAAGCGTACGTTAGTAATAAAAGAGGCAGCTAGAGGATCTGTACCGAATCGTGATATCGCGTTGCGTATAGGACGTAGAGAGTCTTGCTCAATATTACGTAGCTAACAAGGTTAGAAAGAACGCTTGCACTAGGGATTATAACTTACCCTTGCCTGCATATCTGCAATTTCATCTTCGATCGGTCGACGATGACCGCGTTCTGGTGGCTCGTTTGAGTCACCTCAGGTAGCATATGTGGTAGACATGATGATTGCGGCTGCGGTGAAGGGGGTATGAAAATTGCAAGTACGAAAATTGAATCTTTGAAAGCAAAGGTAACGAAGAAAAAAGCCTAAAAAAACGTTTATTCACTGTTATTTTATTAGCACTGTGTTTGGTACGGTCAAGTTGTTGCTGTGAATAACATAAAGCGCCTGGCTAAGGCAAGTGTCTAGTGAATGAATTTAAATTTGTTTATGATACGGTCAATCTTCTTCCAAACGCGTTCTTTTTAATAATGTTATTTGCTTTGTCCTTCAAAGTACTAACACTGCCGCTCTCACCAAAATGACTTCCTATTTGTCTCTTTTACGCTTTGTGCCCTTCAAATTCGCTTCCTCTGTACCTCTTCCTCTGGCGCAGTGACTGCCGAGGACTGAGGACGGGAGTTTCACAATTCCTCACTGTTACAAGTGACGTTTTTAGCGGCCATTGTCCTTGTTCCATCGGCAAGTCGCTGAGAGAGTTGTGGGGCAATTGTTTGTGAGGTTATAACAGGATCTACCCGCAGAGAGGAGGGTGGTTGTAAGGGCGTAATTTGTGAAGTCGGCATCTGTGTACGACGTCCCTTTCTACTATTTACTTCGCCGGTGACGTGCTCCCATTATGATGGATCCCGCTATATTGTATTGTTGGTTTACGGGGCCGACCGCGTCCTTTGACTTTATTAGCGGTGAGGACCAGAGCTGTTCGCTGAGGAAGAGGTTCTTAGAGGTAATCATGATGAAATTCGCCGGAGAGGGGTGTAAGCAGAAGGTAGTGCTGTAGGAGGTACCGATTGTACTGGAGAATTAGTCAACGTAACAACCGCCATATATGAATCGCATTACCTATCGTGATTCACTAGCAGAAGTCCATGTAGCGCGATCCAAAAGTAAGACAGACCCTGACCACTCGTGCCTAGTGGGTTTTTCGCCTCGTTTGGCCGTTCAGTAAGCGTTTCCTGCTAGACGAGGATCTCAAAACGTAGTTCGTGCTGGTAAGATCATACATGGAAGGGGAGTTATTTGCTAGGTGAGATTTCCGGGCCTAAAGTCTCAAGATACTAAAGATACCGGCGTGGTCGCTGGTAGTTTAATCCCTGCAGGTAAAAAATCAATCGCAAATTCCTCCTCTCTAACACAATAAGGATTGGACTTACTTTCCGCCTTGAGGACATGTGTTGCAGGTTCGGTGCCCGCATTTGCAAAGATTGCCCCAAGCTGTTTGGCAATTCGTCTTGCAATAGCAGCATTGCCACCAGCCTGCGACATATGGAGGTGACATTGTAGGGGGGTGATCAGACTATCGTGATAAAGTCATTTTATTAGAACAGGTTGCGGCAGTCGTCAATTGTAGCACGGAGTAGAAGGCTGATGAATGAAGATTTGATAAATAACTCCCGTTATCATGAGAAGATGTACAGGCTCCTCCTTGCATCGGAAGGGTCAGCGCTACTTGGGCCATCAGAATAGGCACAATTACAAGAGCTGGCCACGTCTCTAAAGTCTTTGATTCGCTAAAGAGATGTCGTAATTATCCCATTCGGAGCCGAAAAAAACGCCAAGCATTTTAGTATTGTGGCTGAAGGCAATCGTGGCTGAGAACAATTTCTCACTTTGATATGTGAGCAGAATCTACAGAAACACAACAACATCAACGAAGCAAGCTCCATAATTCCAATCGCTTCCGGCAAGCTCTTTATAGTGCTCTAAATCAGTAACTCCGATCCCAATATCGTTTACTTGGCTGCACTCATTCCCAGATTCCTGGCTAGCTTTCCTGCTAACCTTCTTACTGGTGACTGCGGCTCGCTTATCAAACCCCGCGGTAGCTGGAACAGTGGACGAAAGTCTTCCTCTCCGTTCGCGCCCTCTTCTTTTCGCTGTGCATCACGACACACCTTTCTCCGTGGAGGATCAAGGTGGGTATGGCGGTTCTGGAGTGGATTTCAATAGGCTGAACCCTGAATACCGAGAGCCAGGCGATTCGTGAGCGTGAGTGCTCTCTGGGCTGGAGTTGTGCTTTCCTGCGAGCTTATATCCAGTCGCGAATTAAATATCATCTCGATGAGTAGAGCCGTGAGAGACTAATGCAATGCTTCCGCGGCACATCTTTGACTGTGATTCTTTGCACACTTATGAGATCGGTCAGCTACCGCATTAGTGACTTATGCCGTTCACTTATATAACAAAGATGATCGCTGACGCTGCGTGAACGTACGCGCCTAGCGGTGACTGCTTCAGTGCGTTCATCGGGGGCTCTGCACCTTGTGTAGAGTGTGGACAGCCTTTAATAGCACCCTTCTAATGGGAAACCAAGCACGACTTCGAATATTGATGATGCAATTACTGTCGCATTGTGATCTGTTGTGCAACCAACTTAGAGATTTGTATTTCTTACGACAGCGAGCATATTCAAAATAGACATGACGCAATGAATTACTCGTTGTTGACTTGGTGAGAGTTTATTGTAAGATTTTGGATATCGAACGCATACTGTCGATCATTTCCTTAAGCTCCTTTGGTTCAGCTCTAACTTCCAATGCTACACAACGCCACAACCGTAGTGAACCCTTTCCCTACGTTTTAGGAACTGCTCGAAACTGATTTTTAGAGTTTTTCTTGGATGCATTGATTGTTTTCATATGAGAGGTATTAATACAAAAGCAGCATACATAAATTACCGCTCAGTGATGAATTTAGTGATTGCCTAATCATCTATATCGATACCTCCAATCGCGGTCATCCTTTGCAGCACGTTTTGCAGCTCTCTCCTCATCCTTAGAGTATTTCATCTCATCACTCGAACTAATCTCTTCTTCTGGTGTCGACTGCCTCTCCCGCTTGCTAATCCCTTGAGGTAGTGAATCTTCGTCACTTAACTCTTCCTCTTCTGTGTTTGTCTCCGCAGCGCAAAGGAACTTATGAAGCTGTTGAGCACTAATTTTCAATTGGTGACCTTGATCTGCAATATCTTTTGTGCGTTTTCGATGAGCGAAATCTTTTAGGTGGAGTAGTAGCCCGGAATGGTTGGTAGAGTTGCCTTGAGCGTCACGGAATTCCTAGCGATTATTAGAGATAGAAGATAAGCGAGGTTAGAAAAGATAGAGTATACTTCATCAGCAGGCTCCTTGATAACTATTAATTCATCTCCGATGATTCGGGTCCGCCAGACGGATAGGGTTGCCTTACGGCAACAATCCTCCCCATACTGAATGTTTATCCCCACCACAGCTTGAATATTAGCATTTGAGTCTAGTAGATAAGTATGTGCCAAGCGATCCAAATCCTTTAGCGACTGCGAATATGCGACTTCAAGTATAACGCCAGGATACCGTGCATTACGGTGCTTGAATGAAGCGTCCGGATTATACTTTGATTGCTGAAGAGAAATTGTTGCGGAACCTGCAGGATAAATTTTCTGCGCAAAATCGGATGCCATCCCTGAGCCGCGCCGAATTTCTTTGAGCTGATCGTGAATAGAAAGCTTGATACTTTCTATCAGATACTCATGAATAGTAGATGGCATACGAACGAATAGTCGGCTAGTTTCCCTATTGTAGTCGTACCTGAGAAGGTTAGCTAGTACTTTTATAATTATTAGCCGCACCTACCGGAGCTTATCCTGAATATAGCCTGCCAGTGGTTTATCCTGATAAATCTCGGATTCTAACTGATCATATTCTGCCGATTCAAGGTGAATCTCTTTCCATAAAGCTATATTGACATTTTTTCCAGCTTTAATATCGTTAAAGAGCGAAAGAATTTCTTGTATTTTAGGGGAGGTTTTCTGTTCGGGACGCGGAAGCGTGGAGAGCGCGTGTACAAAAGTTGGTGTCGGAGTAACTTGTTTAAGTCTATTCCGTATATCTTGTAATGTAGCCATACCTGTTTATTGTAGTACATTACAGAAGTGCGTACAAGTTTACGATTATAAAGTGCGATGTTGTGAGTTTATGCCAAGATTTGGCACCTGTTCACGTGCATGCATGTTAGGGATTAACGTGCTAAGATATTCACGCGCGTGCTCAAAAACTTACGCCCTACAATTGGACTTTGAACGGCGAAAATGAACTCCCAGCACCAGAGTTCGTTGTAACCAGACTTAAAGGGACTTCCTGCACTAACGTGCCCGTCGCATACGACATAGGTCAACCGAGCACACGCTATCCGAATTGGGGCGAAACAATCAGGGCTCATTGCTTCCAAGCCGCTAACAAAAAGTTGATGCCTGGGCGCCTGAGATGCCCGATTCTGGGGCTGACTGGTTCCGATTTTTCAAGTGGAAGCAATGAGGGTTGAACTTTATTCGTTTTGGCCCAAACTCGAGAATATAGTTCAATACATTGATATACAAGCCTAGTGAAAACTAGTAAGTCAGATGGAACCTTCTTTCAAAAGAAATAAAAAAATCATGTCACTGATAGCTATTTCGCTCTGGATCTCACGGCGTCACCGCACTATTCGACTAAACCTCATAGTCGTACGACAACCGCGGCATTCCCGCTCCTGGAGATCACGCAGGAGCTACTTGAGAACATCTTTCCCGTCTCGTCACCCTCGATCCCTACGATGGTGTCAGTGAAACTCGAAACAAGAGCGCCGCACTAGCATCCCATCGCGCGAGTGCGTTGAAACTGACATGTCGTCAATTGATGGAACTCATCCAACGAATCTGGATCCAAGCCTACATCGCAAACATTTCCGCCAATTACACACACCAAGGCCTGAAGATGTGTAGATTTGACAAAGATCGAGTCCTTGGTGCTGGAAGTGAAGTCAACATCGTTCTGCCCATTGGCCTTTCAAGCAGAAGAAATCGATTGGGTGATTGGCAAGGAGAGTGAGCGGCACCGGCTCGAGGACCAAAACGTTCCCTTGCTGAAACACGAACAAAAGAATAGCCAGAATCGACTACACCTTCTGGTGACAGCTTTAAAGCCTTGTCAGAATCTCGAACGACTTGGCTTGACCTTGGATCCGAGAAGTTCCCTTGGTTACAAGATATTAACAACACTCCTCGGCAATACCCTCTCTTGTCGACTGAAGCCCAGATGTTGCCGGAAGCCCTCATGTCTATGTATAACATCAACACTTTCCAAAAAGCTTTGATATTTTCTGAGCTTCTAACTATTAATTGAAGGACTTGTACCAGGAGCTATCGACATGCTAAAAGACCTGCTGGTATCGATTCTCAGTTTTAGGGTCTCACATCGCCTGTCCTAAGTTTGTTGGCACGATGGGGCATCTCCTCAGCAACATGAGCCATGCGCGCGAATGCCTACCCCAAGACGACGCTTCAAAACCAGAACAATGACAAGAGGACTCGTGCAATCTCGAACTGATATTTAGAGTGGGCACGCTCTTGAGCCCGCAGATCTATCAAGGCAACCCAGGGCAACTCCAAATCTGACGACCCTGACTGACCCTGCTCGGTTGCACTCCGAGACCATTCGATACTGTGAGGACCGACAGTTCAGCCAGAATAAAGGACAGGAAACCCTCAATCTTTCCGGCCTCACCACCAACGAGACCATGTTGTTGGTCCAGCCAGTATCCACAAGGCCGAGAGCCGCGCAGACGCCAGCGACGAAACGCGGCGACCCAAGCTGCAACACCTATTGGACAGCGTGCAACTTGGCGGTTACTTCACTTCCACTCATTCTACGACCCTGGAGCTCGTATTGAGTCGAGAACCCAACTCGGGCTCTCGGTTTGTCCCACGAATCTTATGGTGGACAGAGCTGGAGGCGTTCCATTTTAATCCGGTGGCCGAGTGTTGGGGACGCGAATTCCTGCGGGGTTTGCGAATCTCTACATTCGAACCGGCAGATCGCTTCGCCACCGAGTCCTCCAACCACACTTTCCCAGATACACCTTCGTCCAGAACACCACTGCCAACGAAGTCACAGCCACCGAAGAAGGCGAACAAGTTAACTTCATCGAACGCTACACTGAGAATGGGACCGAGAGGCTACCAAACCAGGTGAGCAAGGTTCCTACTCAGGGCCACTTCCCCCATCGGAATCCGCATGGCCAAAGAGTTTGCCAAGGTCGTCGATAATATACTAGTTCTTCCCAGATATTCCTCCTCGAACTGCGCTGGGTCAGTTAAACGACGCCGGTTAAGACTACCTAGTTATTGTACTATCTAGTCTACTATAGGCTGCGCTATCACCTATATACGTTTATACCTAGGGTGCTAATACTCTCTATATACGTGCTATAGTATAGGTTATAAATATAGCCTTAACCGACGAGAGCTATAAATAACTAGAGAAATATATTTATACTTACTATATAGTTACTCTTTACTCTAGTATACTAATAGAGCTATAGTTATAGATATTTAATACTTAAGGTTTCCGCGCGCGATATAATACCGAGCCTAAAAATACTATAAGTATCTATTACGTTCCCGTAGAGCTTTACTAGTTATAGGTATCTATTAGATTAAACCTACTACCGACTTTAACGCTATATAGCTATTAGGCTAGTATAGTATAATTAGAAACTCTACTAATAGTATACTTTTACCGCTCTCGTACGTATAGAGTCGTAAATTAAGTTACGTAACCTAACTACTAACTAAAACTATTTCCTATCTTATTTATAATATACAAGAAAAGCTTAGTAGAGCCTTCTTAGCTATATCTATATAGATTCTATTCGGCTATTCCTTCTTAATATATTATTATTAGTATATATTAGTACCCGCTCTAGCTTCCTCTTTTCCTTATTTATTTTATACTAGCTAACTAATATTTATAAGGATATTATAGAAAGCGTTAAGGATTCTATTTATAGTTAGCTTAAAGAAATTTAATATAGATTAGGGATAGTATCCGATTTTACGTAGAAAATTTATTCTATAATACTATATCTTCCTACTAATAATAATCCTTCCGGAAAGTAATTAAAGTATAAGCCGGACGCGTTATTCTAGTATACTAATATACTATATCCTAGCGTTATAATTAAAGTCGTATATTTATAGAAGCTAAAGAGTTTAGATTACTTAGCTACCTAATATATATATATCGTCCGGATTACTTTTATTTTATTATTATATAGGGGTATTTAATAGGCTATATTTTATTTAGTACCCCTCTCTCTTTAGTGAACTCTTTATCCCCTATATATAGTTATTTAGGTATATTAAAGTTTTCCGGTTACTTGTTTCTGCGTTGGGTATTAATGCGTACACGCTGCAGAATAACAGCGAAATCGAGGAGTGGTTAACTAATAGTACTTAGTGTAGCGGCGAAGTAATTACTAGTTATTACCATGATTGGTTGGAGGAGATATTCGTTACAGCTTATACCAATCTCTCAGCATCCGAGCGTCAACGTGTTTCGGGATACTTTTTGCTAGTGGTTTTTGAATCATAGCGGTATTACTAAAAGCCCTATCCTTGCTTTGCAAGATAATAGCGGTGGATTACGGAGTGAAATATACCTTTATACAAAGCTTTTTCCGGATTGAAGTTTCATTAACCTAGGCTTGTAACGTGAGCTTCGAGTCAGCAGTCTACTTCAGCTTGGACTACAAAGAGAAAGTCGATAATTCAATTGTTAATAAAGCAGTTTCTGCAAAAAAAAACCATTACACTTCCAATATATGTAGATAATTCCAGTCCGAGACATAGAAAACTTCCCATAGGTCACTACAGTCAATTCCTCTTCGGATCTTGTTTTACTTTTATCCCCCCACATCCCCCAAAGGGCTGTACAAACACCTCAGTAACGGTCGGCATTCCAGTATACCAACATGTACACGTCCCCGCCAAATCACTGTTTGCACCCAGCCCCGAAGTATCTGTTTCACGACACAGAAGCCGTCCCATCATCTCTGGGACGTTTGCCTGTAGGAATAAAGGATTAGGATCAGCTGTTGGGGCCGCAAGCATCCGGTAGACAGCACAGCTGTCCTGAATCCATCCTCCGTGCTTAGGAAACAGACCCGCTGTATCGCAGCCGTTGAGTATAGTCCGTAGTTGTGTTTGGCAATCCATGGGATCAAATTGAAAGTTGCCGTTGCACATACTTGTGGCGAAAGAAATATCCATCCACAAGTTGCTCGCGCCTTTGTTGACTGGGAAGGATTGCAGTTTTTGAATAGACTTGCTACGACCATCAGCAGTCTTACCACTGCCCAACGAGATGAGAGGAACGATGACAGTATTCTGTTGGACTTGGTTGTTACAAAACTGTACGATAGCAGCGTCGGCCTCTTCTTGGTGAAAAATGGTCGACCCGTTTCCACATTGTGGAGAATGGAAACCGTTTGAATTTGGAGGCGCCTCATCTTCTCCGATAGTCTTGACTCCTACTTTGGGATCTTCAAAGGTTTTGGAGCACGCATTAGTGAGAAAGGCTTCCTGAGTAGTGCAAACACATTATTAGCATAATCCGTACTATGTGTCTTGGGGAATTGCACTTACTCCTGCAAACCAAGCGTAGTTTTGTGCATTTAAGTCTTTTTCGTCTTCCTTCAATTTGAAACAATCATATGCGCCTCCCGCATCATCGCCTATTCCTTCACTGCCTTTCCTGGATGTTGTTAATATCTTATCAACATCATAGCATATAGGAAGGGCTTACGAATCTGCCCCTATGGCGTCAACATGTTTGTTAGATATCAATTAGCTTTCAAGCCTTCCAAGTGTGAATTAAAGGTGGCCATACGTCATTTCATGCAACAAAGTCATAGATAACGATCTCATCTTAGCAGAGCAAGACTCATCCAGATCTCCACACTTAATCTCGGAGTTTGTTGGCTTGTCTAGACCGAATTGGCAGATGTGGAATTCTCCGTTCTCTTCTGTGTATGCATTTGTACTCGCTCCACATCTCTTTTTAAAGTCGTCTCGATCGCATATCATCTTCGCAACCTTAGCTGTTGGTGTTCCGGCGCTGCTATCCCACATATTGGCGAAAACAGCGGCGACCTCCTTGGGTTTAAGTGGCTTCCCCATCCATCTTTTGAAGGTCGCACCTTGTGTATCGGAAGCAATGCTGGAACCTGCCTTGGCAAGGTCTTGCCAGTCTTTGAAAGCATTGTGAATTTTCTGTGCATCCTCTTTCTGGCTTTTGTCGTTGGGATCCCAATTTCTCCACTGGAACTCATTTGGGAGTGCATCTCCGTAAGGATAAGATGATGCAGCTGCCCTAACAAGGAGAGTTCTGGCAGCAGAGATCGTCGTCGAAGATGGAGTTTGTCGTTGGTTAACCTCGATTGGATTTGCAATTGCTGTACAAAATATAGAAAGAAGTGCACGAACGCTGATAGGAGTGTTGACAATCATGTTTAAAGTAGAACGAGGATAGTATTCATGAGTTGACCAAAATTCTTTATAAAAAGTGCGAATTAAATAGTCTTATTCTTCCCAGATCTCTCCAGACTGTGTGAATTGGTGGCGTTCGCTGGGGGAAGGATAGACCAATGGCCTCGTGGACAACAATAGCGTGTTGGTGCTCGAGTCTATTCTGGTATCTTCAGCTGGAGCCTTGTTGGTATTCATGCTGTCGTCAGTGGTGTTCCAGGAGTGATTGGACAAAGCAACGGGATCCAGGTTTAGGACAACTATCAGAGGGGCATTGCTAAACCTGGTTTGGAAGGGGCAGAAGCTATACTGTTAATGCGGCGCATGGAGCAGCATGGACGCGAATTTGTCCAAGAAATCGCATGTCAGGAGGCGGCAAAGCTTGATTTACTGGACCTAAGGCTCCAAATCGTCAAGTTTTGGAGTACGCGTCTGCCTTGAGTTAAGCCGCGTAGTTTCTTAGCGTGAGTTGGAATTTGGAAACAGGTATTCAGCCTCATCGGCCGTTGCGGCGAGGCTCGGAATGATTTGGTACCAACTGTTGGTCGCTTATGGTGGACACGAGCCGCGATGCTGAGTTCCCTAGCGTGTGTTGGAATTTTTGAAACAAGTACTCAGCCTCGCTTGCAATTGCGGCGTGGGTAGGAATATTCTGGTACCAACTGTTAGTGGACTTGTTGGTGGACCTGTTGGTGGACCCGAGCCGCGCGCGTCAATGGGAAGCAAGGCTGAGCAATTGTGGCAAGCTCCCCATTGGTCCAAGGTCTGAGGCTCATGAACCAACATCATGGGACCAGAAAGAGGCATCAACTGACGTCATCTTACTTGCAGGATTCAAACTCGGCGCTTAAAACAAGGCAACCCAAGCTCATCCCAATCTTACCGTCATCCCTATAATCAATCTCTAGAAAATAATGAGTGATTCCCAAACGCAACCCGTTGCTACACACCATGGAGGAGCCTCCAGCGACTCCCAGACGCAACCCGATACTGCACACCACGAACAAGCACTACCACCAGTTCGAACAACTCTCACAACTTCTTCCCCAGACCTAGCCCTTAGTGGCGATCCCCCTTTCATCGTGAAAACAACACATGAATGTACAAGCGATAGACCAATCTGGGCTCTTATCCGCGTGTTTGCCGATTTCGCCACGGGCATAAGGATCCGCGACATCGAGCCGCTGCTTGACAGCTCAGGAGAAGTAATTAGGTATCATCGGCGCATGGGTCCAGACCCGACTATAGTCGGCGATAGGGATGACGACGGGAATATGGATTTGGACGATACCGAGTTGGTGCGTTTAGCGCTTGGCGAGCATTTCTCGACCGAGTATACGATAAGCACGGTGAGGAAGTTGAACGGATTGGTTCGCCCCGATACTAGGCTGATGAAGGCGGGAGGGAGGTATGAAATATACTTAAGGGATAGGAGGTGGAGGTGGATGTTCGAAGATGAGATGGGAGGAGATTTGAGTAAAGAGGAGCGACGAGAGATTTTGAGTAAGATGGAGGTTGAGGAATGGGCGGCAGACAATCGTGTTACTTTTGGGGCCATGTAAACAGCTTTTAAAGGGAGAAATGACCCTGGCTATTAGTGTAAAGGGATAATGGCAGGACGTTCTTTCAATTGATCCCGTCTGCATGGTTGACGAGGCCACCTTGGTTAGCGAGCATTACACTCCATGGACGGCTAGAGCAGTGGTTAGAGAGAAATGAGGCAAAATAAAGCACATGGAGACCACATGCTCTACTGGTTTATGGGAACAGGGGCATGCTAAGAGATTGAAAGTGATTTGTGTTTTGACACCGCCATGATTCCAAAACAATGGCAAAAAGCATCCCCCAGTGCGAAACACCTTGACGCTCTGATGCTGGGTGATTGGTGTAAGCTCTACCGAAGGTCTCCACCAATCAACCATGGTAATGGCTAGTGATGACATCGCTGTCGCACTAAGCACCGGCAGTTGAGTATTCTTCGATTTCGCTATTGTTTAGCAGCTCGTATGTATAAATACCCAACGCAGAAATAACCAACCGGGAAACTTTAATTTGCCTATATAACTGTATGCGAGAGATAAAGAGTTCGCCGAAAAAGATGGGCGCTAAATAAAATATAGCCTATCAAATACCCCTAAGTAATAACGAAATAAAAGCAATCCGGACGATACGGAGATATTAGGTAGCTAAGTAAACTTAACTCTTTAGCTTCTACGTATATACGACTTTAATTATAACGCTAGGATATAGTATATTAGTATACTAGAGTAAAGCGTCCGGCTTATACTTTAATTACTTTCCGGGAGGATTATTATCGGTAGGAAGATATAGTATTATAGAATAAATTTTCTATATAAAATCGGATATTATCCCTAATCCGCGTCGAATTTCTTTAAGCTAATTACGAATAGAATCTTTAACGCTTTCTATAATATCCTTATAAATATTAGTTAGCTAGTATAAAATAAATAAGGAAAAGAGGAGGCTAGAGTAGGTACTAATATATACTAATAATAATATATTAAGAAGGAATAGCCGAATAGAATCTATATAGATATAGCTAAGAAGGCTCTACTAAGCTTTTCTTATATAATATAAATAAGATAGGAAATATTTTTAGTTAGTAGTTAGGTTATATACTTAATTTACGACTCTATACGTATAAGAGTAGTAAAAGTATACTATTAGTAAAGTTTTTAATTATACTACGCTAGCCTAATAGCTATAGAGTATTAGAGTCGGTAGTAGGTTTAATCTAATAGATACCTATAACTAGTAAAGCTCTACGGGAACGTAGCTAACGCTTATAGTATTTTTTAGGCTCGGTATTATATCGCGCGCGGAAACCTTAAGTATTGAATATCTATAACTATAGCTCTATTAGTATACTAGAGTAAAGAGTAACTATATAGTAAGTATAAGTATATTTCTCTAGTTATTTATAGCTCTTGTCGGTTAAGGCTATATTTATAACCTATACTATAGCACGTATATAGAGAGTATTAGTACCCTAGGCATGAACGTATATAGGCGATAGCGTAGCCTGTAGCGGACCGGATAGTACGACAACTAGGTAGTCTTGACCGGCGTCGTTTAACTGACCCAGCGCAGTTCGAGGAGGAATATCTGGGAAGACTGGCATATTATCGACGACCTTGGCAAACTCTTTGGCCATTGCGGATTCCGATGGGGGAAGTGGCCCTGAGTAGGGCCGGCTGTTGACAAGCTCCGGGGAGATGAAGTCCTTGATGAGAGCACATACTGCTGCTTCTTGGGATTCGAAATCCGTGATTGCTAAAACATCATTAGAGCTGCCTCAAGTGGTTGCACCAGAGAATCAGACCAGCAGTAAGACAATGTCGCCAGTATGGTGGCACGTCCAATACGTTTGGCACAGGAGACACTGGAAGAGCGGCTTTGGATCCTTTCCCAAGGCTGCGGTCCGCTGATCCGCTGTGCAATGTTCGCCTCAGCCCAAGGTCTTAGTGGTGGACGCGGTATTTAATCTGTTGTGCGTATGGTGTAGATCATAGTCTTGGGTTCATCGTCTTCAGTCTCCGATTCGTCCTCTTCAGCATTCTGCTTTTGCTGGCTGTCTTCTGTCGGGCTGTCAAGCTCCATCTCGACGTCTGCAGCATGTTCCACGACAGAGCCATGTCGTGCTCTGCTGCTGTGGTGATCTTCCGTGGTGGTCTCTTCATCAGAATCGTTGTCCAAATCCATTCTAGACGGGGTCATCCCAAGTTGCATTGCGGACGGATTCCTAAGATGGTCAGTTTCTGCTTCACTACAATAACAAAAATTTCCTTTCTCACATCTACGGTTTAGGGCTCGATTGGTTGCTGGCTGTCGTCAACTTTGTTGAGCTCCAGTGCTACGAGTTTTCTGACGCTCCCGTATCTCGACTTCATTGTAGCGAGTAGTTAGTGGCAAGCTTGTGGACTTGTTTGGCTGAGATGGCCCGCGTGGAAGTGATGAAACTCGCACGATGATCTCTCATCCACTCCAGTAATTGTTCGTGCTTCAGCTTGCCGACTACCCACTTGATTGTCAGGATCATTACGAGGTCCACGTTGATGTTGCTGCTGTCGGGCCACTCCACCGCTAGGGTGTGTTTACCAAAGATCTGCTTGGGTGTGGCACCATCCGGTAACCACTTTCTCATCGCCATCGTCTTTACTTTGTTTCTGCGGCGCCACGGCCTCGCCCTCTGCATTTAAATCGACTTTGGTCTTCTTGTTATGAGGTGTGCCATTATCGGACATTTCGGCTGTTGTGTTTCTCTTTTTTGGTGCCATATTGTGCAAGTAAAAGAAGTAGGTAAATGGGGGTGAAGTCTGGGCTAGCAAACATAGAGATGGGACACCAAGGAGTCGTGGTGAAGTAGGAGTGTTTATGATAAGAATATGATAATCATTGTAGAGATGGTAGGACTAAGATTTTTACTACTGAGTCGTAGTATGAGCCCATCCAAAGTTGATTTTGATGGTGATGCTTGTTGTTGGTGTTTGAGCATCTGGGGCGGTGGGGGGTTGGCCATTTGAAACTTTTTGGAGTGGAGGCCAGATCTATTATATAGTCCACGAGCCTAAGCAGCATTATTGCCTACACGAGCAGGCGTGCGCTTTCGAAATCAAGGGTGATAGAGCCAGGTGACCTGACCGTCTGAACGCCAGCAAATCGACAAGCGACTACAACTACTACGCGCGTGCTTCGCTGGGGTGAGAAGAGTGTGGCATTCCTCTTGCTCCGTGACAAGCTCGCCCATAAGCCTTGTGAGCAAGAACGTCAAAGGGTGTGCCGTACTAGTATTTTCCTCATCTACTTTCGTGACACTCGTCGCAATGACATCGGTGCCTGTAGAAGCTGCGTCTATCGCACCACGTCATGCCACAAAGCCGGTTCTATGGCACAAGATAGGGATCATTTCTCGTGGGGACAGAAACAGGGAAAGCGCAATGAAGTCCGTTCGGGCTGTACGATCTTACTACCATCTATTAAGACTTAACCTACTAAGAAGAAGAAGACTTTTACAAATAGCGATTACCAACGTTGTAGTAGAGGACGATTGTTTATTTTACTAGTTGTGAGCGTCAGAAGCGGGAGGACTACAATTAGGTATTCGATTGTCAAAAAGGCTTCCTAGTTCCAAAGCGCTCACCCTAATCAAAAAATGCCCACCCTATCCAAAAAATGCCCACCCTGGCCAAAAAACACCCAGCCTATCAAACATGAACAGCTGCTTACTAGCCGTGTGGGGGTCCCAAATGTGCGTGATAAGATGGGTTGCTGGGGATAAAGTCAATTAGGTGTAACTATTATAAATAATTACCCAAGTTCCCATCTGAGAGAAAAATAGTTCCAAACAAAAAAAAAAGCCACAAACTAGCACTCTTGCAAATTTCTAGCTATCGAGATGCATAGTCTACAATTGTGTAGTAGCAAAGTAGATGTATTGTATACCCGTGAAAGAATCTCACACGCGAAGAAAGACAAACACTGGAAAGCTCCAATATCTTTGGAAGAATACAACACCCGAATAAGCTACCCAGCGCCTTTGTGCTGATCTCTACATTTAATCATCGCGCCTGCCATTTACGGTAGGCAGTAGTGTTGCTTGACTCCGTGGCGCGCAACAACTTGTGAATAGATCTGACGTCGACATTTAAAATCTGCAGTGCCGCGTCCTCGAAAACTCAAACAACAACAACAACAACAACAACAACAACAACAACAACAAAAAGCCCACAAGGAGGTTGAATCTTACTGTTTCGACCTGGTGGCAACAACAAAAGCTATCCTTTTTGTTGCTTGCAACATCAATACGAGCCTATCGCTTTCCCTGCGACTCAGCCTGAGTCTCCAATTTTGTGGGTCCTTCTCTGAGAAAGAAAGAAACAAATTCGTTTTTAAGGTGTCACACGACGCTTACCTTCAATCTTCAGATCTCTCCGACCTCTCTATACAATTTCACATACTGTTTCCTTTGCAGCAGGTTGCTCCTCTACCTTGGGCCAGTTTCCCTCGGATTTAGATCCACGCCTCCACGACAGAATCCAAAGGTCTCAGCCGACACTCTCCATCCTTTTTTTCCCAGTGTTGTGGCCAAGCCCAATTCAAAAAACCGCTTTGCACTTGGCATCACTTATCAACTACATCGTTGCCATAGAAGCAAACGAAACTCGGTGTCGATTCTAAACATGAGTGAATCGGACTTCAGTACATGGGTCATCTTCGAGAAATGTGACACCAAACATTTCCAATATGGTTACAAGATCGGCTTGAGGATCCTCCGACAGGCGCTACGGTCCATTGCATTTACAGAACCTTGGGCTGAGTACAAGCGAGGTCTGAGTAATACCTCCAAATCGGTCGGTCAGAGAGGACTCAGTCAGAAGTCCATAGACCTTTTCCTTCAAGAATTCATCGACAATCGTTCCGCATACCAAAGGCTACCGTTCACAGCACCCAAAGAGGAGTGGAGCACTTACCCCGACTACAATTTGACGAGGCTCTTGGGAGCTTGGTCAGGTGCAGCACTAGAGAAACCCACAGGACTTTTGTCTTGGTCTGGGACACTGACATGCCCAGAAGGAGAACGACTCAAGGCGGCTTGGTCTGTGATGGTCGATCTCTACATGATTGTGAATTCGCCTACTACTCCTCAAGGACGTGCTCTCCGCTCGTTGCTCGAAAAAGATCCTAAATATGGCCCTGCAGATTTCACAGTCACAATCAAATGGAGATCTGTATTCTCACGCCCGTTGGTCGTCAACTCGCTACGAGGTAAGCTGTGCGCGAATTTGACGAACGAATGATTGGGCTATCTAACAATACATTTAAGAATTACCAACTCCGTATGATGAGAAAATCGCACAAGCAGAGCGCCCAAAGCTCTTTCCCGCGAGCCGAAAGGATCCAAACATCAAACTGAAGCTTTTACAGTACGCCTCAAAAAAGACAGGGAAACACCCGAATGCAATCATTGCGGAGGCCAAAGAGATTACGTCACGGATCACGGACGAGAAAGCCGAATGCAAGAGCTACGCTACAATCAACCTAATGTTCGGAGAAGGCGAATCTTTTAGTCATGCAGCATACCGCCTTGGGATCAAAGGTTTAGAGATCTGGGTTGAGGACTTGCGCTGGGATTCAGGTTGGAACAGTACCAAGTGATTGGGATCTACCATGGTTATAGCAGCCTGTTGAAATACGGAAGGTGGTTTCTTGCAGACGAGATGGGCCTTGGTAAAACACTGCAAGTGTTCAAAGCTTTGGATTTGGCGCTAAATGGGATTGAATTCCGAGATGAGGACGAACTCTCCAGCCTCCTACTCGTCTCTGATGTTCTCGTCGGCACACAGTGGGTCCGTGAAGGACTTTTGCATACACTAAGCTTCCAGTTTGTACTTCTGGGGGCAGGATTCGAACGTATCAGCTTTGTTGGTCACGGCTCCCGTGTACAGAAAGAGGACAAGGCTAGCCTACGTGCTCTGACTTCGCTGTCCAAACACCACGTCGTAGTGATGACATCCAGCGAAGCGCTCAACATGAACGACATTGACAAGAGGAGGTGGCAGTGAGTGATAATCGATGAGGCATCTGCAATTCGAGATCGAGATAGCGCGACTTTCAAGCTCAGTCAGAAGCTGAAGCTCAAAAGTGCATGGAGAATTGGCTTGTAGGCAATACCTTGCCCAAACCACGGTCTTGAGCTGGCGGGCATACTGTCTTTCATGGCAGACGTGGAAAAGGATGATGCGATGCAGCAATGGGAGGACTGGAAGGGAAAATTTGGATCACAGGCTGAGCTGCCTTACCCAGAATTGAGCGAAGAAGCAGGATGAATACTGCACGAAGGAGTGTTTGAAGCCATATACAAGCTTAAAAATACAGTTGATTGGCATGGAAAGGTCTTGGCTGGCGCAGCCCGTAGAATGGACTAGGCGATTGGTAGAAATCGAGCTTCCGCCAACGGCAGCTCCGGCTATACCATTGGGTCAGATCTTCCCAACATCTATTCCGTCTCGGTGTCAATCTCTCACACCACAGCAGAGTACACTGGATTTAAGCTTGAATACAATAGACTTGTGCATCGTATCAAAACGCAGCGGGCAGAGGGAAAGAACGGTACCAGTCTACCACTACTGAAGAAGCTCATCACGCTGCCCTGCACCAGATTCTTAACCGCGTCAGCGGAAAACATGGATTTTACGTCCAATGCTCAGGATGTCAGAAAATACAATTCGAAGTCAGCCACAATCAGTCACATCATCCCAAAGCAAGACAAGGATACTATCAGCTGTGGAGAATTGAGATGGTTGGCTGGGTTCGCAGCACATGTAGTCGGAGATCTCGGCGAGTCGTTTTGTGTTTGGACATTTGATAACAACGAACAAACCATCGTGCGGGCTGTGTTACAAGAGTTGGGCCTTCGCGTTTTCACCATGCATGCCGGCCTAATAATACAAGAACGCGCCGATGGCGTACGGGGTTTCCAATTGGGTGGCTTGTACAATGTCTTCCTCGGATGCTACCAAGTCAGCTCCAGAGGTTTGAATCTACACAAGCAATGCAGAATCATGTCATCCTCTCTCTCTGGTGGAATCTTGACAAGGTTTTACAGGCACATGGCTGTTTGGCTAGGCGAGGCTCCACCAGGCCTACCCTTCTCGTCTTCGTACAACAGTTTGAGTCTTTTGACGTTCGGTGGTTATACTCCCACGTACTAGGAGAAGACAAGGAAAAAGAGGCTGCGCAACGATACAGGTGGGAGTATGAGATGGTGGAAGATGATGAGCAAGTTCAGTTGGACAAGAAGACGGTAAATAAGTTGGCTCTTCATGAGGAATCCCCAACATCCAAAACATTGGAATTGCTTGGGGAGCTTGATGAATTCATGTAGGCAGGTTGCGAGGGTCAATCACATAGATGATGAATGAACGCCGCTGGAGGTTCTTTTCCAGTTTTGGTTTTTCTCTTCTGCGTCATTTTATGCATTGGAGAATGTGTAGGCAGTGAAAATAGTTTGGATTTGACAGTCACAAAGTCACCAACATGCGAATCGCATACATGAACTCGGACTTTGTTTTTGAAAATGTATACAAAGTAGCAATCCCCGTATTTATACCCGCAAAAAAGAATGCAAGGACAGAAACTCCTAAGGTATGAGATTTAACGCAGTGTTTGACATCAAATACAAGCCAGTCAATGGGGTAACACGGCGAAGGGGTGGGTGGCGGAAAAATGAAAGCCTGCTTTGATATTAACTGACGAGTGTTCACAAGTATCCAGGCTTGGTGGGTGCATTCAGTTTACGCAAGTGGGCTGTTTGTTTAATTGTCAGTGTCCCGCTCCGAAACCCGTTGTTTCCGGTTGTGTATATCATGCTCGCGGTGCACCACATGCTGCTCCTAAATTCAAGTCCAATGCGAGCAGATGGACGCTTAGCGGAAAGACATCTTGCCGCTCTTTTTCTCCAAGGGGACTGTTTCACTCATCATATCCGCCGCATGACACACTGGCAGTGGTTTTCTCATTTATTCAACGCTTTCGCTATTCTTTGGTCGGTTCTACATTGGAATTATTTCCGTCATCTGGGTCACACTGAGCAAGTCTAGTGTTATACCGGCGATACAGTATCCTCTATCGCAGGA
This sequence comes from Tothia fuscella, assembly GCA_010583015.1. Taxonomy (NCBI): domain Eukaryota; kingdom Fungi; phylum Ascomycota; class Dothideomycetes; order Venturiales; family Cylindrosympodiaceae; genus Tothia; species Tothia fuscella. The sequence continues at coordinate 24,432 of MU007105.1, forward strand.
ACCATCACAGTATTCAAATCTGGAGAGTTCGTTATTCTTCCCCTCGGTCACGCTCTCGCACTAAAGGTGGACGTGTAGTTATGGCTACATCATGTATTGCACTGCATCAATATTCTGTTAGCTGCACGTATTTGGCACCCATCACACTCAGGTTTTGTAGAGAACTTTCAGGATTTGATTTCCTTCCTAATACCAAGCCTATGACTTATAACTTGGAAAGAATATAGTCTGCCATGATTTGGTGGCTACGCTTCGACGGATGATACTCATCCCAGAACACACGTCTATCAGGATCTGAGCACTGAGTGATATTGGCCGTCTCTCCATATGCTCCAATTAAGCAACTTCCATACGCGCCAAAGACATCGAAGCCATACTCGATGGGCTCCCCATAGAAGTAAAAATGACGATATAAAAGCAATAGATTGACATACGTAACAGACGCTCTGCTACTTTTCCCTGCTAGCTCTTGACTGACAGTGTTTGTAAGAAGGGAAAGCTGCTGGGGGAACTCGTCCGAGAACGTCTGAAGGGTTCTCTTTGTCCCCACATCCGCATATTGATCGTAAGGTATCTGGGCGGCATCGTAATAGTTCAAGAAAAGGAAATGCCGCGCTCCGGAGTCGATTAATGTCGTTGCGCTCGCCCACAGCGCGCGCACGATTTGTGCGGATGTTAGGTTAGGGTTAAAGAAGATGTCGTTGAAGCCGCCGAAAAGCACGAACAGACTGCTATCGCGGCGGATTTCGCTGCTGTCTGTTGACAGGAACTCTGCCACCTGCTCGGCAATTCCAGGAACAGGAATGTCGGAGTTGGCACCAGTGTAGCCTTGAACAAGGGCATTCGATGTAGTCGCGCCCCCGAATGCATAGTCGTAGAGTGAGATTGAGAGATTAGTGGCAATGTTCTCGGCCCAAATAGGCCCGTTCGAGAATCGACCTTCGTTGTAGACTGCTAAGGGCCAAGTGTAATTCGTGATTCTATATGAACCGTTTCCATTGTCTGAAAAGGAGTCTCCGAAAACGATAATTGACGAGAAAGGCGTGGGTGTGCGAGCCAAAGACCCGGATACTAGGACGATGCAAGGACTTACAAGGTTTTTAAAGTGCATGATGATGGCAATATTGATGAAATTGATAAAGAAAAGGGCGACACTGATAACTTATAATAATAAGACTGTGGTTCAGCGGTAGTATTTGTCCTAATATTTCGTCTATGATACAATGCTGACTTTCGAGCTACGCAAACTCCGGGCACTAGTGGAGTTCCGGTACAATTTGGACCGCTCTTTTATGACTTTGCAGGGTATAGATAGAAGATCTACGCCCAATTAGACAAGCCAGTGCGGCCTAAAACGCGAAGATAGTTTAACGCCAAGAGTAAGCTTACAATATGTTCCTCTAGAGTGGAACTCCGCTAAGTTGGTGATTTTAGTGGCTTGCCTAATTTAACAACGGCGCAAGACAGATTGTGGATGGATCTCTCATTCGCTACGAGTTTATGCAGCGTGAGCTTTCGCAAGACACATGGAGTCTGGTTCTGATAGTTTTCGCACAACAATTGAAGATAGTGAGATTAAAGTAGGAGATCCCAATCATGACCCGGACATTTTTGTACTTTTGCAATCATTATAAGTGTTCCAAGACCAGTGGCAATGCTTCACCGAGTCGATTTGTTATCTACACTTTGGGTCCCACATATCGATGACGTGTACTCGAAATCTGAGCTCGACCTTTACGAAGAATGCCGAATCCTAATTGTCGATGTAGAGAAAGTATAGGCTCATCGTATTCATTCCCACGGTGGTATGGGCATGCTTGATGATTGTGAGGCCGGACTTTTAGTGATGCTGTATCCTTTCCCGGCCAGCTCTCGAAACCAGGCTAGGTCGTGCTTTATTTGTTCCCTTTCAAGCTTTCGACTGGCATTAACCTCTTCGTCCACCAAAGCAAGGCATAGATTTGACTCACTTCTTCCTCTTCCTTCCACGTGTTTAGCTCTTGCGTTTGTGTCTTGTTGTAGTCTTCACAATTGACGAGGTAGTGCGCCTCTCTAGCTAAGTCTTCTCTTGGGCCGGTCCAGTAACTGTCTGGTTTGATCGTCGCACCATGGCAGTTCTTGCCTGCTCCAAGATGAATGGAACCTCCGTTCTTCACGTATCCATCTCCTACGACATGAAACAATTCTTCTCCCCGCCATGGCTTGGGAAGATTCCCATGCAAGGAAGATGACAAACTGGTGAAGTTTGAAATGCGGCTAGTAGGCACGGTACACCGCCTCGAATAAGTTCAAGATGTAATTGGTGTTTCGATGAGCGGCATGGTCGGCAAGATGCTTTGTGTGGTATGCTGTATATCCGTACTCGCTCGATGGGCGAGCAGAGCTCTTGTCTCTTCGTTTCCGGTAATCTTACTCATTTCGCGATACATGTATCTTATTAATGATCGGACCGTGGTATTTCATTCACTTGAAAGCGTATATCATCTTTTTGTAAGGTCAAAGTCACGGTCCGAACGTGAGAAGTGAGCTAATGAAAACGATCCGAGGACAGATGGGCTAACCCCTGCCATGACATATCTTCTAATAACCTTTCTGAGATTCCACAAAAGTAAAAGGACGACTCTGTACTTTATTGCCAACCACGTTTGCAATTTGGCCATCAGTTCCTTTGTGTATGTATAAGCTCATCTCGTCAAGTATCTTTTTCACTTGTTTTGGGCTTGGGCTTTAATTGTTACAATCAGCAATTAGCTGCTGGTAGTGACAGGCATGGGCGGACTTTGCGCTGTTGTGGTCTAGTACCCGTCGTATATTCGGGTCCTGGAAGCATTTCTTCGGGAGGTCGCCGAAAAGGATCTCGCTCAAAAGCGGATGATAGATTGAAAGCTGAAATTTCACGATGTCGTGTATATTTCGCCTCTGCTTTCCCTCTGCAGATGGTCGACCCCCTTTCGTCTTAGGGTATACTCCCAAACCAGCAACGCAACAGCTTGAGGTCTGTCAGCCGCGGCGACTTTCAGTCTCTGGGCCATTTCCGCTCTCCTTTCAAATTCCGCACCAATGAAATAGGGCATGGATTCACCGTCACTGTCAATGGATGTCGAGTCCGAGGCTTCTTGTAAAGTGCTCGAAGAACTCCGCTGTTCACGTAGCGTGTTATACTTTAATCGTCGCGCCCTCTGGTCATATCGCGTTGTGTTACTCAAGTCGTCCAGCTCAGCGGCTGGGATGATGACATGTGAAGATGGCTGCTCTGCTAAAAGAGTGGCTTCACATCCCTTCCCTTCCCCTTCCCCTTCTTCGTTGTCGCTGTTCTGGTCTGAACCTGACAGGTATTCATCATCGCTTGCAGCGGAGCTCTCAGACTCGTCGGGGGTTCGATCAATAAAGGAATATAGTGAGTTTGTCATGGTGACGAATTACTTTCATGCATGTGCACGGCGATGAAGGTAGCTTCCCATAATGTGGCCATTTAGCTGTGCGACTAAGAAATCATACTGAGTAGTACGAGCATACCGAATGGTATGTTAAGTGGGTTGTTAAGGAGAAGAACTGTTCTGAAGGCGCAAAAGCTACGAGGTTGTTGGGAAAAGTGATGTGTGGTCATGATTGTTTTTGAGTAGTATGTGTGTCGTATATACCGCCTGCTAAATCAAAGACCAAAGAAGAGAGGTCTTTCTGATTGATAAACCTCGAAACGTAATCTCCGCCTGATACCGTCAAAAGGGTTGGTGGAAGGTATCGAAAGTGCTCTCGGAAATGGCGGCTGCGGAGGGTTCTGCAATTGGCATGGAGTTTGGGACAGAATTACTGCCTCGCGCTGGAATGAGGCGCGTATAGAAATGCCTATTGCAGTTGGTGTGGATTCTGCGTGTGATCCTATCATGATGAAATTAACAAAATTGGTCTTAAGTAAGAATGGGGAAAAGCGTACAGCAGCCCACATCGACTCGGATATCCCCAGAGCAAGTCACTGTTCTAGGACCCCTCATACCCAAGTGATGCCTTCTTTGACGATGTGGTTGAACATTCAGTACTGCTGCTAAACTGCTATGAAAATTCGGGAATTTTCAAGTCTCAAGGTCAAAAGAAAGTGAGGACCACATTCAAACAACCTAGGCATTCACCCGAATGCGCTCGAGCTACCGCCATGGAGTGTGAAACCTATCACGAGTTTGTTTTCTTGCTGAGAGGGTAGCAAACATCCAAGCCAACTGCCTCGCCGTCAAGAATAATCGTGTCTGGTGTTAGATTCTACAAGAATTAATCCAAGGAGTTCACTTGTGCAATCTTGCCTTTTGCTTGACAACTCGTTAGCCATTAACATAGTGACCGGGCATGCGAGGAACAGTTCAATTGCAAGAGCTATTCCAGTAGTGTGGATGCCTAAGGCGCTATTGGGCACCTTCCGGTTCGGGAAAGTGCAGCATATTGGAAACGACCCATCGGGAAACTCTCTCATGAACAATGCTGAATTTTGGTGCTTTTCAATAGTGACATGAAGGCAAGAGAAAAGCTAAAAAGCATCCCGTTAAGCCCAAGATTAATGTCACGTGCAGAAAATAGTAATCATGACGTTATCAAAGTATCCTAGTCTTGTACCTTGTACTTTGACATTCTATTACTGCTCAGCTGAACTCTCAAACGGGTTTCGGCTTTGACTACATCGTGCATCATGCAAGCGATTCGTGCACAGTGATGACGAATCCAGACGAGAAACCCCTAATCAATCTCTTGGTTGGGTGGCCCCACGAGAGTTTATTTCCCCTGGAACTACTGCGTGCTACAAACAAAGCAGTTTTCGAACATCCACAACAGGCATACGATGCCTTGCAATATAGCCCAAGCTATTATGGTTATATGCCTCTCCGCCAGGCCTTGGCTGATTGGCTAATCAACTTCTACACACCACCAGAGAAGATCGAGACGGATCGAATTGCTATCACTGGTGGAGCATCTCAGAATTTGACGTCCTTGTTGTCCGTTTTTAGTGACCCGATATATACAAGAAATATATGGATTGTGGTGCCTACCTACATGTTGGCCTTTCGGACATTTGCGTTAAGAATATTTTCTGAATTAGGCACGAATTCTGTAGCTAATATGGCCGCAGTGATCACGGATTCCACGACAAGATGAGAGCTGTACCAGAAGGGAGTGGAGGTGTCGATATCGACTATCTCGAGGCTGAACTGCAAAAAGCTGACGTAGAGGAAAGTGATATTTCCAACCACATGAAGCCACTCAAACCAGACCGCCCTTGGACTAAACTATACCGCCACATCATCTATTGCGTGCCGACATTTTCAAACCCGTCCTCGAAAACCATGACAGTCGACGACCGAAGAGCACTGGTCTTTTTAGCTCGAAAACATGATGCCCTTATCATCTCAGATGATGTCTATGATTTTCTGCAGTGGTCCGCTGATCCGGAGGAGACTAACTGCCAGCAAACATCGACTGTTCCACGTTTAGTCGATGTTGATCGCTTCCTCGACGGTGGTCCTGCGCGGACAGGAGCCGATGGATACGGTAACACCGCAAGCAATGGCTCCTTCAGCAAGATCTTTGCCCCTGGTATTCGTTGTGGTTGGGTTGAGGGGAGTCCGCGGTTGGTGAAAGCAGTTTCTTTGGTGTAAGTTGCGAAACGATTTGCTATTGTTTTTTCGATCATGAAGTCTTCATCTAAACTAAGAGTATAGTGGCACTACCTGGTCGAGCAGTTCACCTTCGCAGACAAACTCGGTGATTCTCAGCCATGCTATTGCTTCTTCGGAACTGCAATCCCATGTTCAGAATACACTGCAACCAAGCTACGCAAGACGGTATCACATCATGTTGGCAGCTGTGAATCGTCATCTTGTCCCACTCGGAGTCACGTTACCACAAACCAATAAAAAGGTTGTGGGTGGATATTTCTTTTGGCTGACACTGCCTCAAGGATTACAAGCCGATAAAGTGACAGAACATGCCAAAGAGAGGGAAAACTTGATCATCGCCCCTGGCACGGCGTTCCAAGTCCCCGAGGACAATAGTGAATTCAACAAGCTGCACAGAAATGTGAGATTATGCTGGGCACATGCAGATGAGAAAGATCTCGAAATTGGGGTAGAACGACTGGGTAGAGTTATAAGCGCAATGCTCAAAAAATAGCGGGTTAGAATTGCAAGCATATTTCGAAAGCTTTTTGATGGCCATCGCCGAGACCATTTCATTGGTTCAGGATTGACCATTTGTGACTACACTTGCTAGATTCACCTTTCTCAAAACAGCACCAACAACTTGTATTCTTCCGACGTCAGCATATGCACCCACTCCGATCTCTTCTGCCCACATATCAGGATTCAAGATCAAATATCTTTCAAGCTTCAACCCCGGCAGCTTCTGCAAGGTTTCAAGAAATGGATCGAATCCTGGCTTGCTCACTGATATTGCAACACCAGTATAAATCATAATCACACCATCATCAGCAAGAACGTCAACCGCTTCCTCGACAATCCGAACAGATAATCCCAAGCCTATCTGATCACCTCCGTCTGCGTACACCGGCAGTCCGTCTTCGCCAACAGGGGCTGATGCAATATAAGGTGGATTACTTATGATGAGGTCTATGCCCGTTGTTCTTAGCTCACTCGGCAATTCCTGGTATAAGTTTGATCGCAGAAACTGCACACGCGTATGTGCAGTGGAAGCGTTGGCAGCCCCCAACTCTAAAGCTCGGTCATTGAGATCTAGGCCATAAACATGAGCTTCAGGGTGCAGCATGGCTGAAAGGATTGCTCCAGCACCACTGCCGCAGCAGACGTCGACGATGGAGCGAGGCGCTTTTTGGAGAGCCTTGGATGACTTCTGGACAAAATCGAGAAAGAGATAAGTATCTGGACCGAAAAATACGGACTCAGAAGTGCAGGGAAATGAAGAATGAATGTAGAGTAATGACTTCTGCTGCGGCAATGCCTCCACATCTAAGTGAGGCATCGCAAGGTTTGATACACGAATGGTTGAACGATATCCACTGTCTTTGTCTTTTTTGATTACTTCGCTATGCAGGAGCTGTTGTACTAAATCCGGCGCTAGCCAGTCATTCAGTACTTTTGTGCTGAAGCATTGTCAGCGGTTTCATTGGTTCAAAAGGGTATCAAACTGACTCCTCGATGGGCAAACTCCAGCCAAAGAAATCAGTGAGAGACTCAGCATTCTTATTGGCTCCAGCAAGCCGTCTTTTCACAACTCGACCCTGGGTCTCTGGAGATGGGCATATAAAGGTATATTCCCTAATGAAAAGAGCTTGTATCAGGGAATTGAGCGCCTTTTCGTGCGAACTCATGATTCCGTGGAATGTTGGTTGGTTGGTTCTAGGTCGTAGTTGATCTGTTCTTGGTGTACCATGAAGATACTTTGCTATCAACTTCCAGGCGCATTCAACAAACTGCGCGAACTTGTAACGAGGTCACAAGAACAAGGTACGTATAGCTTCTTGGCAGGCCCAGGATTGATAGTTTGGTATTGCGTGATTTTGTGTCATGTCTTCGTACGTGGGAACTTTCTCCGTGTTCATTCGTTTCTTTGTGACGACGGTACGACGTCATGACACGAACTCGACATTCTTACGTATGTATTCCCCATCTTTCCCCGTATTATAGCAAATACAACAGGGAAATAAATGCTTGCGACCCTGCATGAATATGCGAACAGACATCATGTCTGGCTTGAAATGAGATGGTCTCGCTGGGCGGAGTTACTCCCGCCCCTGTCACCGCATCCAAGCATGTCCCACGTGTGATCTGGCATGATGCATATTCAAGATCTTGTACCTCATCAGTCGCATTCATGATGTTTGTAGTCGCGTTGCCACTTCTCTCCAAATAGGTACTTCGACAAACAAGTCCTAACCTGCTGTCTTTATTTTCCACTATCATACCCTCTACGACGCACCAAGCTCCTGGTGGTCAATCATACTTGCCACCACCATGTTTGTATTACAGACGACAATATTGGTGCTATTGGCCTTTTTGGCTATCTGTGCCTATGAAATTGTCACATATTTGTTCAATGAAAGGAAAGGTCGTTCAAGACTCTCCATGTCCCCTTCCTTGAGCCCTACAACAGACACGAAGGAGGAAGTGCCACCAGACAATCAAAGCTACACGTTGAAACGGAGTGCCCAAGACCCTGTGGACCCTGTGGATGAACAGATGGAAGCCGACAAGGAGCTTTATTACAAACTACACAATCTAGAATTTTGTCCTGAGATCTTGCCTCAGTGCCAGGAAAGACTAAATTCTTTGCTTGCCGAGACCCTTTCAAAGAGTATCGAGAAACCTCTAGGAACCATCCTCGGTCTTGAGGTATTTTCGGCAACAGCGTTGGAGGGGTTTCTGCGTCACGAGCATGACGCAGCTGGTAAAGGCTACGATGAGTATATCCAACGTCGTCGGAATGGTGGTGCTCGGGAGATGTTTGCGGATGCAGACGAGGCCAAGTGGTGGTTGAAGCAGGCTGCGCCAGTGAAATATGTTGATGGAGCCTGGCTTGGACATATCAACAAGATCTCTACGCCTTTCAATACCAGGTACATTACCAAGAACGCCTGGCAAGTCATGTCCGAGGAGCTGGGAGATGGAGACCTCAGCAAAAATCATGTACACGTTTATCGTGCGCTGATGCAGAAGATCGGTGCTAAGCTTCCTGAAGCTGATGCGAAAGATTTCATAGACCAGAGAAACGGCTTGACAGTAGCACGGTGTTGGAAAGCGGCACTGGCACAGCTACTAATATCATTGTTTCCTCATGAATATCTGCCGGAAATCCTGGGTTTCAACATGGCATACGAGAGCTTGCCTTTGCACTTGATGAAGACGGTGAAAGAGCTTGATGAGTTGAAGATCAATTCCTATTATTTCACCTTACACATTTCGATTGATAATGCGGATTCCGGTCATGCGGCGATGGCAATGCTTGCTGTCACAAACTATATCGACCTCGTCCGGCGTGAAAATGGCGAAGAAGCCGCTTATACCGCTTGGCGACGTGTTCAGGCTGGGTACACGCTGGCTGAAGGTCTTCCGACCACGCCTGTGACCAACACCATGAAATCGAATATGGCGTCGGGTGGAAGTCAACCTTTCCCCCGAACGAAGGAAGAAGCTGAAGTATTGATTATATTTCGTGCCAAGGCACCTGTCGCCCACCAAATTCATTGTAACAGCAGATTGAAGATTGGAAAGCATACCCTTGTCGAGTGGTTAGATCCAAAGACCTTTGACAGAGTGGAGGAGCAAGAAGCATTCTTTGAAGCTTTGGCGAACCGAAAACCATGGGTTATCAAAGGAGATAGCTCCAAGAGTCGGCTCATCACAGAATTATCATGGGAGGGGAGAATGTTTGGAAGTTTCACTGATGTTGAAGTTGAGATTCTTAAGCGATGGATCGACTCGCTAGGCGCATCGCGAAATTCTCCACGTATGGCAGGCGCAAACGTGTACTTTGAGTTCGTGGGAGGTAGGGATAAGCAGGACAGTCCGAGGTCGTCCCAGCCACAAGATGTGTTTGTTGATTATCCAGTGTTTTCGAAAGGACACAGCCACTTGGTGCCAGGAGCAACATTGTCTCACGAAGCTCCGAATGAAGGAAGCTTGTTGACACCGCAAACAGCAGAAGGGGTTCAAATAAACGGGCCAGACACTAAGGTACACGACATGCATTCCCTACTTCCCATTTGGTTCGCATCCTGCAGTTTGCTCGAGGCTGTTCCGAACGTTCCAGTTAGATGTGCAAGCACTATTGGTTCTGCCATTGTCAAAGTACTCCGCGCACAGTACGGTTTCGAAACGGAAGGTCTCGGCGTCGCTGGTATTGACGAGCTTCACCGCACCAATGAAGGCGACGCAATTGGGCTGGTCGAGATCGGCTTGCAACTATGGAAGATAACATTCCTTGACAAGGCTATGCCAAAGGATCTGAGTGAAGTGATGGCTATCGCTGATGATGAGACTGTCACACTGGCGCGAAGAATATTACAACTGAGCATGGCGCCAAAACAGAATACCCCTATGTTGTTGGGTCTGAGTCAGGCCAATTTGGAGCTACACGAAATTATGTTGGCGATGGACGTAGCCATTCCTACGCCATATCGTGATGCGCTGAGAGCCATTGTTACGCGAGAGAAGAAGCACCTTGAGCTTTGCCACAGTGAACTCGAACGCGATGAGTTACTACTGGCGGAGTACGATACAGGATACGCCATGGGTGTCTCGGAGTTTCGGAAATGTATTTATATGACGTGATCATGAATCGTGGGTGGCTGGCGGTGTATTCACTTTTTACTGATGTATTCTACAAAAGCCCTGGACATATTTCTCCAATGTCACTAAAATACACAATATCTATAAAGCTTCAGCATCTCCCAGCAACTGCCATGCAATCTTTGACTAGGATCCGTAGGCCTTACACCTCCAGTTAGACATGATGGAGCAGAAGTATACCATTGAGAGATCCCAGATACAGCCGGGACTATGTCCGGCAAGTAGAATCCATAGCTGAGTGAAGTTGGAAGACATTCTTGTCTGTTACGTCCATCACTTGGCTGCACTCCTAGTTCGGAGAATGGCGAGTTGAATATACAAGTGCTGTTCTGGACGTGAGGGGTAACAGTGTTAACTCCAGCATTAAATCCAATCGATCTTGAAATATCTCCCCTGATTCTCCAAAAACACGCTGAGTTGTTGAGACTTGATAGTCCTATGCTGGTTCGGTACCGACCTTTCAAGTTTTCCCTTCATCAGCACCGGAGGATTTCAGTACTTTGAAAAATACACTTGAAATTATTCCTTCATTCACATTCATTGAAAACCTAACAAGGTTCCAACTGTACTATTGTAGTAACGCAAAGCTTTCGGAGATATATCAAATATTGTTAGACGCCTTGAATAAATTTTGGCATCTCAACCTACCCGCAGCACCATGTCAGAAAGCGCGATCCCTCAGACATGCGATAGCTGAGTGTCTCTTGGTGGAAAGCTGCGTTAGTCTACAGTAAGCCACAGTGCTTGAGATCGTGCAACGCACGCGCCGTGTTTCACTACAAACGTAACGCGAGTGGAGTGAGGCAATCCGGAATACGGAAGTCAAGCACTTCGAACGATATGTTACTTCAAGTATTTGGCTATCGCAACTCTTGCTACAGAAGCTTTCACCTCTGATTCAACCTCAATAAGATCTGCGGGCTTCAATCACCACTCCACACTTCACCGTCGTCAAAGTCACAGACTGCGAATTCAAGGCATATGTTGTTTTCTTGATGAAGAAAGCGCGTTTAGAAGTCCCAAGAATCTTCACTGGGTTGGTATTGGGTACAAACATAAACGCGCAAGGCACGAAGCAGCTCAAGGCGCACTCGACAATATCCACCAACCTAATTCACCAATTCGTTCCCAGTTGTAGTACATCAACGCTGACCGCCTTATAGTCTTGCATCCTATCAACTCGGTTGCGGTCTTGTCCTCAGATGCCGCGAAACTCCCCGTTAAGACAGAACCGAAGAGATAGAAGTCACAATCACGAACTCTGAACTTCCTATCCGTTGGATTCCGGCACGGTCCCTAACATTGCAATCCGAAAGCCGGATATTGGCCTCGTTAGTCATATCGTTTGTAAATTCACGTTGCGCAACAAGATTGTTGCGAAATTTAATCAATAGTAACGATGTACTAACTCTACTCGGGGAACACATAAGCTCCAATACATGATGGACGTATCTATTGCTGTAATCCCTTGGCTGAGCGGGAGTTCATACTAACATTCTCACTTCCAAGCACAAGATCTGAGCATCTAACCCTTCACCACCCAAATGCTTCGGTATGCAAAGCGATCTCCGCAATCTCACCACGCATTGCTCGGGCTTGAGCAGAAGCACATGCATGAGCAATATCGTTGCTCAACGATCCGGGCCCACAACCAAGAACGAAGTTTCTCCCCGGTGTCAAAAGCTCATTCACCAGGCTTTGCACCGACGCCCGTCCATCGGAGAGCTGTCCGATTGTTTGAATGCTGTTCCTCAGAGTCATTTCATGTTCCCTCACACGATATCCGAGCTCAATGGACTTTTCCTTTCCTCCTTCTACTTCACTACCTTTTGTGGCATAAGTGCCGGTGATATAGAAACGGAACTCGACTTCGAGTCCATCCAGTGAGGACTGCGAAGCTGATCGAAACCGCTCATGTGCCCACTCGAAATGGCTCGCGTCACGGAAGAACCAGACAAAAACCAGTTTTTTAGTCCTAACCATCGCCGGAGATCCTCGATATTTGCTTACAATATGCTCGAGCATGCCGAGACATGGTGTAACTCCCGTGCCTCCTGAAATGCAGATGACAGTGTCGAACATGACTTCTACAGGTAGAGTAATGCCTCCATACGGTCATCAATCCATGCATCTGTTAGACCGTTGCCCGAACTTTCCGACTACTTGGCCAGATGTCTAGTGAACCCAGTATGAGTACGCGCTAGGAAAATGAGCTTTCCATCTTTGTCGTCGAGCGTTAGGCTGGCGGAACGAGGCGCAGAAGTCATTGTGAAGGGATGGTTGTCAAGCATACCGAGTTTGGGAAAGCGAAGGAACACATGTTGACCCGGACACCATTCAAAATCGACTGGAGGGGTAACTTCGATCTTGGTCATCCCACCAGGAAGTGGTGTCATCCTGGCATCCGAACCTACAAACCACTGAGGACTTCGAACGTTGAGTGGCCGAGTAAACCAAAAGAGACGAGCCGTCCAAGATGCCAGCCATAATGCTAGCGCCGCCCAAAGATACGCCCAGGTATCCTCGAGATTTTAGGCGTGCCAGAACAGCAGCCCAAGGTAGGCAATGGCCATGGGAATATGCAGCCAGTAGAAAGATTCACAATACCGATGGCGAATCCACGGGATGGAAAAAGCGCATAGTCCACACAACATGGCCAACGCCGGCACACCTGTATACTGTGTAACAAGGTTACACATGCACAGGAGTAAGGAAAGGGGATCAACGACTCACCTCAGTCGGGTTTGCGCTTCTATAGAACTCGGATTTGACGACTGCATAACCACTTTCACCCCTGGCCCAGCCCATCCGCAGTGAAGCGACAAAGAATGGAATGGTGTGGATCCAGCATAGGACGAGACTGATCCATGCTGCCCATTGGTGGAAGACGTTCAGTTTCTCATGGCTGAAGCCAGTGAGGAGAGTGATTATGTTCGTCTTTCCCGCGAGAGCAATGAGTATAGGTACGCAAGAGTATGCCATGACACCAGTTCGGATTGCGATAGCGGGAGAGCCATAGCCCAATAGCTCGCGGTAGTAGGGTCGAGCTGCAAAGGTCAAGCATGTGACCACGATTACCGAAGCCATCAAGATGGTCAGAACGCCGGCGCTAGGTAGCCCAAGCAAAGTGAAGGGCCAGATCGTCACCCGGCGATAGGATATCCAGCGGCCTGCAGCATGGAGTCTTGAGACCCGATTCGCATCTGCTGTCTTGTGCGAGCCTGTATGGATCCCAGACTTGAGCTTTCGTTGATGCCAGAGACTGAAAGCGTGTACGAGCACAAAGACAAAGACTAGAGAGACCCAGTAGTAAGTTAGCCACCCGACCGTAGGCGATCTGACCAACCCAGGGGATAGCGGCCTATGAAGCGTTTTCAGCCGCGTAGAAAGCAGTGCATGCTTCGGCGGCTTGAATGCAGGCAGGGTCGCTCAGCGGGAGATGTGCGACAGCGAGATCCATGTCCATGGTAATGGAATGGAGAGACGAAAGATCGCACCACTTGATAAAATGAGATTTGCTGGGAAGGAAATGGGCAAATAGTTGGCTCCAAAGATGATGGGCATCCAACTTATGTAATTACTGTCTCTGCAAGTTTCTCGCCAATGACAGTTGAAAGATTCTCATTGGCCACAGGAAACATTTTGCAAGGGGAAACCTTCTCAAACTTGCTCAAGTGCATTTGACAGGCATGGGAACTGCACACAAGTGACTTGGATCCTGCCATCACGTCAAATTAAATGAAGACTGGATTGACTGCCGGCATACCGAATTTAACGCAAGCTCCTCCTTCCGGTAGCTGAGGCAAGGGTAGGATAGAATATTCCAACGCGGGTCACGTGGGTGAGGCTTATTTGGAGACACCTCGTGGCTTGGGTTCCAGAAGCTTTGGGGGGAGGAAGACCTGTACACAGCAGAAATGACAATAATAATAGACACGGGATACACGATGAACATGATTGATCCCGTGATCCGTGATGGAGCAACTAAGTAGGGCATAAATCGAATCCTGTTCGCTCAAGAAATTAGAAGATGCTACTCTCTCTCGCCAATTGAAATTCGGATGTAGCTGAAATCCATAAGGTTTATAAACTAATTTACGTGCCTTAGAAAAGCTTTATTATCTTATTAGTTTCCGGATATCCACCAGAAGCTCGATACCAGAAGCTCTAAATATACTAAAAGGCTCAAAAACATAGGTTCTCTAACTTGGAATGCTTTAGAGCTTGTCCGAGTTTCAATTGGCAGGAGGAGTAACCAACTCGTAATTGGTGCAAAGACTGATCTTCTGAATTACAGGGTACGACCAGCATCATTCCTGATGCTCGGGGATGAGTTGCTATTGCTATTAAAGCACAACATCTCGCAGCAAATCAGTAGCCTTGAGCCATACGCCGCGTTGACAAACCTAATCAAGTTCTCCTGCATTTTCTTTACTTCTCCCGGACCGAATCCAAACTCAGCCGCTTTCTTTTGCATTTCCGAGTTTTCGTCGTGGAGATTGGCGAGCATTGAGTTTGCATATATTCTTCGCTCTTCATCGGTGCGATTCGTCAAGATGCTCGCCGACGAGGCAATTTGCTCACGACGCCATCCCGCCTCCATTGCGTATTCGACCAGCTTTCGGCCCACGCTGGCATCGCCATGACTTGATTCATAAGACTTGAGAATCAAGGCCATATTCTCAGGGCACGGAGGATGGAGAATCTGCGAAGTCATGTCACCTTTGCGAGATGCAATAACTCCCCCGACAGCTCTGGACATTCGTCTCATCTGTCTCAAGGCTTCTGGTACATCTGGCATATGAATGAGGATTGCATGTTCGTGGACTACATCGAATGTGCCCATCTCGGAGTCTTGGAGGAAAGAGAGAGGTTCGAGCATGTCGCCAACACGAAACTCGATATTTCCATGCTTTGAAGACTTTCCACTTTTGGCCTGATTTTGAGATATGACTTGCTTCGACGAGTCGACACCTACGATCAGCGCATTGGGGAACATGTTCGCCAAATCAAACGTGATGCTCGCTGGTCCACACCCGAGATCGAGCATTCGAAACGATGGCGATACTGAACTGAGGTGAGGTAACAGGTAGCTGCAGCAATTTTGCGCGTTTCGCAACTTGAAGAGCTCAAGGGTTTCTTCATGCTCCCCAAGGTGATATTCTTCCTTGACGGCTGGAGACATTGCGCGTGAGTTTGTGTGGATTCTATCACTGGGGAAGCGTGTTTACACTAGATCTACTCTCAATCTTATATTCATTATGATAATAAAACCCGCACCGAATCTCTCATCTTTTCCTGTCGCTGGTCGAAAGACTTTACTGGTGCGATGTCGGGCCCCACGCGAGACGGTGGTAATGCACTCACCTCATGTACTTCAGCCTACCCTTGCCAACTCCAAGCATTCGGAAGAACTTATGGCGGGTTTCTCCGCTTCTTGCTGCATGTTGAGATCGTCATCCTGGCGATCCCATTTCCGGAAGAAGACCCAGAAAACGGCCGCAAATACCGTGATGGCCCCAGCCAGGCATGCATACATTATGACCAAATATGGGTCTTTTGCTGCAGGACTGATCGCCATTCCCAATGCGCTTGCAATGCAGGCACTCAGCTGCACGAGAGCCTGAACAATTGTTCTCATGCCCCGAGGCGCTTTGTTATACGCGTAACCGCTTCCTGTAACGAAACCTATGATCTCACCGATTGCGAGTAGACAATACGTGGGGGTTTGGATCCAGACATTGATGTCGTTCGGCTCTCTTCCCTCCGAGGACGGACAGGCAAGAGGATGAGAGTTACAGGGTCCAATGGAATAGATCAGTCGCTGCACAACGGCCGCAAAGGCCATTGCAAGTGAGCAGAAGACGAAAGCGAGACTAATTCGCAAGATGGGACCAAATGGGACCTTGTGTTTTGCGAGGAAATTGTATAGCGCCTGCACAATGGGTCAAAAGATGATACATGCAATACCGGCAACAAATTGAATCATATCGTGGGGAATACCTCCACGCTCCATTTGGCCCGCTTGTGCTACCAAATTGTTGTACATCTGCTTGGTTGCGAGATAAAAAGGGACGAAGTACGAGCTGTTTGACGATTTCAGCAATCATGGTCTGGTAAAGCAGGTTCATACGTACAAAACGCGACAAGCTAGCAAGCCAATTCGAATCTCGTCGACAAAATTATCGTCCCACGAGACATGACGCGCGAGATGCTCGGACTGATAGGCAGGTCGATCATGATCCAGCTTGAAGCCGCTTCTCGTGGCACAACGGAGGACCCGCCAGGCCTCTGGAAGGATGTTGCCTTGGGGTCGCAATTCTCCTTGAAGATATGAGCTTCTCCGCTTGGGACAGTTCAGTGGAACTTACTCAGCTTTGGACTTCCACGGAAGAACAGCACAATGGCAACACAGAGCGAGGTAGTCGCCAGGAGATATGATGTCCAGAAGCCGAGTTCAAATTCGAGGAACGTGGAAGGAATCATGGAGAGTGACGCGATATTCGTGACCCTGAACAGAAATCAACCAATACCCCAATATGCAACACCTGACATACCAGTAGAACAGGTTATAGATGTACTGTAGTGTGACAGGAGAGGTCACTATAACTTGATTCTCCCCTCTTGTGTCCAGCATCGGAGGCTTCTGGGCATACTGATCACCTTGTTCAAGTTAGCCGTAAGCTGTAAGAGATTTCTCCGAGTCCCACCGAGAAAAGGCGAGAAGGTGGCTTTCACGCCGCCAACTCCCAGACCCACGAGCACCATAGCAACCCCCAGACCCGGTACGCCCCCTCCCCTATCTAAGACGGACGGTAGGGAAGTGCAAAGCAACACCAAGCAGCCAGCCAGATAGCATCTGCGACCGATGTCAGCAAAGCTAGAACAGATCTACGAAACCATCCATGACAGACACCAGAGCTATCTTCAATGTCTTGAGGCGCCCAAACGACAAGTCGGACAGCAGAGCAAATCCCATAGACGTCAAAAACGAAAAAAGTAAGAAGGCATTACTCACATTCGTGGCAGTCGACTGCCCGAAATTCAACGCTCCCGGTATCATGTTCCCGGTGCGCGGATTTTGCATATAGTTCTCTATGGAAGTCGTTAATGGTGATTATCAGGAGGATAGGTAGGAGAGCCTGACGCCATGGGGTGGTCAACGCGAAGTAGGCGAAGCGCTCTGTGGCTCCACCCGCCAAAGTGAGGTAAACTGATAGTGGAAGCTTATCGGAGACGTGCGGTAATGATTTTATCTCAGCCTCCGTCGCAACACGAAGAGTGTTCCTGCTGTTCCCTTTGCTTCGTTTCCAGAATCGTGAACGGAGCGAACTATGTGGCTGTTGCTCCAGTGTTGGCGGTGTAACATTTTCCCTAACGTGGACTGATCAGCTTGTGTTTTTCTGTCCGAAAGATATGGCTGCATACTCTTGGCCCATGATTGGTGCCTGTCTGTCTAGTTCTGATATGTACCAAAGAAATTGGAGTAGCTTACAACAGAACTCGAGGCTGTACCGATCATGAGACGTGGAACTGAGCTTTGAGTACGGAGCATAAGATGGATTCTGATTGCAAAAACTAGAACACTGCAGCATGACCGAAACACGACCACCGCAGCGCGATTCGACGCATGCTAACCACGCTTTTTCATTCCGCCTTCCCGTATATATCGGGCTTTGATTTGTATAGGTTAGTCAGAAAAGGCACACAGCCAAGGCATGCATGCATCCTTTTGCCCCGCAGCACATAGTGTCGGTGAATAGTTGTTAGCGCTGTCGAGGAACTGTGATGGCATAATGTTCTTAGACAAAAAAGGAAAAATGAAGGGCATATTGCGAAATGGGAAAGGAAAGTTGTGTCGATGTTGTTGTCTATTAGTCTCCTTCCAGTTACTCCTCAGGTTTTTTGAAAGCCGGATGGGCTATCGCCGGAATAATAATATACTACTTCTTTTCCTAGCTATTATATAGTCAAACCACTCTACGAACAACTCCCGGCTTCAATTATTATATCCATTATGAGAAGAAGTAAGTAGACTAGATAAATATTATTATAGATGCATAAATTCAGATACCTAAAAATCCCGAGCTCTATCCGGCTTTCAAGAAACATGAGGAGTAGTGCAAGACGGCGGCAGGTTTTTTTGGTCAAAACGGACTAAGGGCATATAATAGGTATACGTGTACAATTCAATATCGATCCATAAGTGATCACCTTATAGATGAGAGGTTTAGAACCACACCTCTGGTGTCACCTGATTTGGAGGCGATGAGGCCTGAGGCCTAAGGCCTTTGTTCATCAAATCGACCACACAACAACAGATATGAACTATCTACTGAGCCACGTACACGTTCAAAGGCTGTGGATCTACCTCGCCCTGCGGTGAGAAATCTTCGTCGAGAAGCATTGTAAGAAAATCTTGACTAGCTGTTGTTCGAACTACGTATACGCGTCAACTTTTGGTCTCAATACAGAACTCCAGTCATTTTTTGCTGATACTGCAGCGCATTGATTTCCTCATACACCGCAGGACTTTTATCCGAGATGAAATGGGTCAGCGGGCCGACACTGGTTGTCCGATAAGCCTTGAAGAAAAAGACGCCTGAGTAGCGTTCCGGGCAAAATCCCGTCTTCTTTTCCTTCAAGGCAACCGGTACAGAGACTTGATGGACGCCAGCCCTCACAACATCATTAGTACACCGTTGGAAAGTGTTTGAGATGTTGACGACCATTTCAGTGGGACCGTCCACCGGGCCAGGGAGAACCGGAACAAAGGTCTGCGGATTTCGGCGGTCTTGCAGCCCCAACCCGCCGACCTGATCTTGAAATAGGAGGGTTATGATTCCAAAGTCGGTATGTGGCCATGTGCGTTTTGTCTTACCCTTAGCGAGAATTTGCAGATCAGTCTCTGGGTAGTGATTAAGTCGCAGCTCGCTACTGGCAGGTTTGCAACGCTCGACGAGAGCGCCTTTGGGGAGCTTCAATCCAAGCTCCATCGCTTCCATGAGCTGAATACAGGTTGCTTGGAACACGTCATAACACTTTTCCATTAGTGTCCTGAACTGCTTTCTGATTAGCCAAACACTCAAGCACATCAGGCGGTGCGACAAGGTGTGAATACTTACCCTGGAAGGTCGTCCTCGGATGGCCATCGATTTGGCTATTCATCGTCGCCAGCTGGACCAGCGTCGAAATGCTCCTGTCGCAAGTCAATTCCTCAGAGCATGGTAGAAATTACAACAATCCTCACGTACCCTAGCGTCCTTCAACTCGTCCCAGGACTCTCCCACGAGGTTCTCATTCATTAACTTGGAAGTCTGCCCAGCGCCCGCCCAAGAGAAGCCGCGCTGAGGCCAGGGACCCTTCTTATTAGCAATCTTCATCTTTGTTTCTGTTGGTAGCTTGAAGAAATGCTCTGCCTGTAACCAGTGTCAGATCAAGAATTTGTGCTTCCTTGTTAGGTGTGTTGGAAGTGGCCTTACAGCTTTCATATACGCCTTTACAGTCTCCTTGGGGAGTCCGTGGTTGATGAGCTTGACGAAGCCATGATCTGTAAAGCTCTGCAAGAGTCGATGGCTAAACTGGATGCTTTCCATCTCCTTGCCATGCCTGAAGGCTGACATATTCAGTAGAGGGAGCTCCATATCGAAGTCGTTTGTCGGAGCAATGTCGTTGGAGTAGATTGATGTTACTTTTACACGTGTTTGAGCTATTGAACAGCAGCCCCTAGCCAAACTTTTATGTCTCCGACATTCAAGCTTGCTAGATATCAGCACAGCATACGGAGAGCCCTGACCCAGAACATTCTGCCGCTAATACGAGGCCCGCGACCGGACCATGCTTGGCCATAAATCATCTCCATGCTTGGCCTATAGATCATCCTGTAAGTGTTCTGCATCGAAGCTGTCACTCCCTTGCATCATGCTTTCTGTGGCTTGCCGCTTATATTCATAGTGGATCCTCTCAACCCAGGTACCATGATGAGCTCTTCCCCGCCCCGATTCTTACCAAACTGCATGATACTCCTGCAAAAGCAATTGCAGCTGTTGCGCCCACTGACCAGGACGCCAAGGTGGGACGACTTATTCATAAATGACGTTTTATGCGACTCGACTGCGCACACAAAACGTGCTGGCATCGAGATCTGCCATATGTTGACCAAATTTGTCCATCGAGGTATTTCTTGTATGCAGATCACGAAGGAGCAGAAATCATGACGATAAGATCACAGGACACCAAGTTCGTTGGGTGTTTTAGCCATGCTGTCTTGACTTTTATGTCACTAAGTTACCCCAGAAGTCACAGATTGCTGCTTCTTACTTCCTCGTGCCGATTGAAACTCGGAAAGGCTGCATAGGATCCTTGGCCAGAGAATCTCTATTAATCAACCTTTCAGCTGGCGAAGAGCGTGTAGTACTAGAGTTTAGAATAATAGCCAGAAGCCAATGCAACAATAAAGCTTTTTTAGCACTCTTTATTCAGTTTATAGCCTTTAAGGATCCCGGCAGCATCTAAGTTTGAATTGGCACGAGGGAGCATCAATTTCTCTAGTTCAGTTCTCCCTGGTCAAGCTCAA
This sequence comes from Tothia fuscella, assembly GCA_010583015.1. Classification (NCBI taxonomy): domain Eukaryota; kingdom Fungi; phylum Ascomycota; class Dothideomycetes; order Venturiales; family Cylindrosympodiaceae; genus Tothia; species Tothia fuscella. Next base: position 45,312 of record MU007105.1, read on the forward strand.
GCTCAAGACCAAAAGATCAGCTTTGGCTTTCCCCCGGTCTTTGTCGACGGGATCAAGCCCATAAAGGAGCTCAGTGTAAGCCGTAGGCGATCAGACAGGCCAAGCTCCACCATGGGCTCCTGCTCGACAGGTACAACCTCCTGCATGTTCCGGGAATTAAAAAAACACAAAGCTCCTGGTTCAGGTACCACGTATGCCTTCTGAGCATCCCGTACAAGAATCGGATTGTATCCACATCATGCAGGATCACGATATTTGAGCGCATTCTATTCCCACTGGACATCGTGTACAATCGTACGTCCGGCGCAAGATAGAGGTTAAAGACGATTTGAGCCTCGACCTGATTGATGATCCAATCTTCAGTGAGTGAGTCGTACGGGGAATAATCACAATGAACGTGCGTGGCGTTGTTCAACGCTCGAAAGATTCCACTGAAGTATTTGCGAGTGCCGTTCATCTCGGACGCAACTTCCACATCCCAATCTGGAAAAAGACTTTTGATAGTGTTGAAGACTCGCGTCCAAGCATCGAGTCCGGCACTTGCAAGCTCAGAGTGCAGATCGAGGTATTGAGCCGCATCAGCAAAATACTGGTTCTTCTCTGTTGTTTGTGAGTCGAAATTTCCCAGGAATAGGAATTACGCTGTATCCTACCATCTGAACGCTTGGAGAAATCGTCTGCTGCTTGAGCTTGGTACCCAAATTGTGCAACCCCGTACTTTGTAAGAAGTGGCCCAGTGTTATGCTTATAAGGTGTGAGTTTTCTGCTCATCAATGCTTCATACTCTTTGCACTTTTCGGTGGTGAGAAATTTTGCTTCCTTGATCAGAGGTGTGTATCCATTGAGCAAATCGAGGTAATTCGCTCGTGTCAGCGGAACATCAGTAACCCTCTTCCATTTCGATTGCTTGGGCACATTCAAAACAGCAGTGGTAGCCTGATTTGCAACAATTTTTGCAACAGTACCCATTCTTCGCCATGAGACATGTCGATTGCGAGAGAGCACCGAGAAGGTTGACGGTCGCAGAGAAAAGACATTTCCAGTTGCGAACTAGTTGCGAACCAGTTGCGAAATGAGGGGAAACACAAATCGACGATTGAAGCATCTAAATTATCTGTTCGACGAGCCCTGCAGACACTGATTCCAGATATTGCGCAGGCTCTAGCTGCAGCAGTATTACTCGATGTGGTCCAAGGCACTGAAACCCTCCCCACGCCGATTCTCATATGGGCAGTTTCTGTTTGTCATGTTGAGTCCGATCTTTCGGTTGGAATGGCGTTATTTGAGCTCTTTACAGTCCAAATATATTAGTACTGTCGGTGGTGATCAACATGCACAAGATGCCGACCGGGTTGTATCATCCATGACCCCATGTAGTATGCAGTGTCTCGAAGGATGAAAAAGCAATGTAAGCCAAGAGCATACCTGAAGTTCGAGGTGCAATTAGTAAGTACTACACATCATATCGCATTGGTGACATGATAAACCTTCTTGATCAAGGACTCAAAGCATCGATTTTCCAAAAGTTGTGGAATCAACAATTTGATAGCAATGACCCCTCACTTGGACGTTCAGATCTCTGGACAGAGCCGCGATTTTAAAGCTGTTGAATCAGAAGTCTTCGATCTTGATCAGCCAGCGTCGACCCCACGATGGCAGCAAGCAGTCAGCGCGTGGCAGCAACCTAGCCCGTCCAGCTCAGACTTCAGACGTATCAACTCCAAAGTCCACTGACAATATCCTTGACCTCTGCTGACAAACAAAAGGCGACGTTACAACAACTGCCACACCTCGTATGCTCCAAGCTGTCATCAGTGCGGGTCTAAATGATGGCTGGAGTGGGAATGGTGCGGCCAAATTCGAAGAATACATGGCGCAGCTGGCGGGCACTGAAGCAGGCGTATTCATGATTTCTAGCACTATGGGAAATCAGGTCGGGATTCGAACGCGCCTTAACAGACCACCCAATGGTATCATTTGCGATGCCAGGAGTCACATCATGCACATGGAGACTGGTGGTCTTGCAAGCATGTCCGGTGCACTTCATGTTACAGTATACCCAAGGAATGGCTTGTACTTGACATTGGAAGATATCGAGCGTCACGCTACAATCTCGACTGGAAACGACGCTTGCACCTGTCCAACTAGGCTCATACATCTGGAGAACCCGCTAGGAGGGATCACAATTCCTCTCATCGAGATGAGGCGCATCAAAGAGTATGCGGACCATCACGGTATGAAGGTGCACATCGATGGCGCCCGCCTCTGGGAATCGGTTGCGGCCAAGCATGGTAGCCTGCAAGAGTTCACGAGTGTTGCCCACAGCGTCAACCTGTGTCTGTCTAAAGGATTGGGGGCACCGGTGGGTAGCATTCTAGTGGGAAACACTGACTTCATCCGACATGCTCGCTGGGTCCGCAAATCTATATGCGGCAACCTGGAATCATGGCAGCATGCGCCTGGGCAGCTGTTGGCGAAGTTTGTGGGAAAGACCCTACAGGCGTCGAGTCTCTCTTATTCCGAGGGCACGAGCTAGCACGAGAGCTTGTAGATCACTGGCTTGCGTTAGGAGGAGGGCTAGTTGTGCCTCAGCAAGGAAATGTGATTTGGCTAAACCTCGACGCAGCCAAGGTAGATGAAGATGAATGAGAGCAGCAGGCAAAGCGGCAAGGGATTTTGCTATACTCATCTAGAATCTTGACGCACTACCGTAGGCTTTTCCGCAGCTCACATGTGCAATGCTAATTGAAGCAGAATTATCGGACCAGGCGATATCGCAGCTGAAAAGGTATATGGAGGACGTTCTCAAGACTGCAGGGACTCGTGAGGAATTTGTGCCTAGATCAAAGCCTCGAAACGACGCAGTTTCGCGAGTGGCGGCCGTAATGCGAGAGGCAATGGCGCTTGCAAGGCTTCGGGGTTGCCATTATCCAGTCAATGAGGCTGAGTAGCGAAAATGCAGGTCGAAAGAATAGTTCTAGAGTAAGATGGATGACGAGAGAAAAGAATGAGACAGAGACGATGTTCAAGATAAATTCCCCACCAGCTCAAATCAAAAGCAAGTCAAAGGCAAGAATGCATAAGTTCGTCTCCATAAGGCTAGCTTTACAGCCTTCCTCCCACTGTCTCGGGACCACGTCCAATCAGGGTGGCCTTGGCCTTGGCGGGATATCTCCCAATCGGGTGGCTTCAAATAAGCACTCCGCCATCAAGGTACTTTTGGCAGCGGCAACGGCGGTCATTTAGTTCTACACGGCCCGTTCCACTCCTACCCCCACCTCCTTGGGAGCATAGTGTCAAACTCTTTCGTCATGCTTGACCTACCTGTATGACCACCACTTTTAGGGGAGTTGGCAACCTTCACGAGCCCGTACTGCTAAGTCGATTGTAACGATATGCTCCGCGAATGTTGCCAAGAGCTAACTCGATCGTTCTAACATTGATCATGTTAATTCAAGGCTTAAATACTCCTTAAGTTTCTTAAAAGCCGGATAGGGTCCAGGAATAAAACGTTTTTATGATTGCCCAATTATACTTAAACCAATTCAGTATACTTACCCACTCTTATAATAAATATACTACCTAAGCCGGGAGTCGTTAGTATACTGATTTAGCTCTAATATAACGAAGAAGTTTCTTATACCTTAAAATCCTAACAATACCCCTGTTCGGCTTAAATTAAAATTGAGGAGTGTCTTCTCCACTACGAAGTCAGTCTGTGCCCAGCCCCTTCTGTGAATTGAACGCTTTTTAACAACAACAACAACAACAACAACAACAATAATGGCATACGCTACATATTCACTTCTTGTCCCCATGCTTCTCATACCCATTTCGTACTTCTTGTACACATACGTGAGCCACATAGCAAAACAAAAACAATGCATATCGGCAAACGGTCCCATTGATCCTCTAGAGGTGCCTCAATTTATGTCCATAAACCCGTGCTGTCCCCAGCCCTACAAGCCGGTCTTCAATCTGACAACGGGTATCTGCTATCATGTTACGCGTTAAATTGGCCAGAATCTGACTGGAGCAGGCTTGAGGAAAGTGCCCATGTCTGATTTAATCCAGGTTGACCATCAGCTTGGCCGGCGCCTGGAGCTTCGAGAAATCATCCTTGCTTCGCATCAGGAATCTGTTCAGGCAACGCCGGAATCCGAAGCTGCAGTCAGCGAGCTGTACCAATTCTTGACGTACTATTACCTTCCTCGACGATTTCCAGCGATTTTTGAAATCAGTAACTTCAGGCGTTCCTTGATCAATACCGCTTTACACGTGAACCATCCGTTAAACACTGCCCAAATCCCTGAGCAGACGCTGCGGGCTTTGGGCGTCATCGTCGATGAGGATTTCATGCTGTTACAGCCTGCGCTAGATGGGGACGGTTATGTTCTTGGGGCGTTTATTGCGTGTTTTGCATCTGGGTTTCCAATCGGCAACATTCTGGGCAAACGTCTTCGAGAGCTTCATGACGCTGTCCCAGGATATGAGGAAAAGTTGAAAGATTCCATGGAAAGATGGTTCAGCACATTGTCCACAGGTAAGATGTTTCGACGACACAATGTGAGTCTTTATAGCAAGTCTCCTGCCCAAAGGTAAGAACGCCTATGCTGCCAAAGTCCCAGTGGACTGTGACGCTGCACGGAAATTTGAAAAATGTTGTCGGGCAGAATCAAAATTACTCACAGCCAGAAGACATTGAAAACTGGGCGGGTGACCAAGACGACGAGGTTGATGTTTCGAATGTAAATGTACACAAATCACATGTCTTGTTCAATAAATGTAGACTGATTCCGTAGCAGGCACACCTTCGAACGGAGCTACAGAATATATGACGACTCCCTCGGACAAAGGCGATTGTATTCTCATACAAGACCTATATGTGCCCATTATCTCGGGTCAAGGCCGAAGGGGAAGGGGAAGCATTAGCTACAGCGATCGAGGGTTTGAGCAAAGGAAATTCGCATGAGATTGCACGGTATAAAGGGGCTACCATCTGGGGAGATGCGGTTTGCAGATATCTGCGTAGCTGAGGCAGAACTGGAATGGATCATAACCCTGTTCCCTTCGTCGTTTTCAAAGTCATGTTCACTCATCCCCAACCAATCTATACCTGAACTCGCGTCTTACCTTTTGCGCCAATGTCAAACAATCATCTCTGCATGCTCTTGACATAACGCTGAAGTCGGCAAGGTAATTGAATTGGCTAGCCTTTGGACCAAAGCATCGATCACCGCCTCTGATCACAGTGTTGTGGTCGACGATGGCCGCGGCAAGATCTGCGTGCCTCTGCATCAAATCAAGGGGAGTATCCGGAGTCTCCATAACTCCCGCCCGATCTTCGGGGATCAGAAGAAGAGCTAAATGCCACTGAGGACCCTTTCTGAATGGCTGGGACAGTTGACGGTATCTTTCTCTGTCGTTGAGAGAGAACAGCATTTGTAGAGCATAGTAATCAACGCCGCAGGTAAGTACCGTGGCAACAGACTCAAGGTAGCCAGCGGGACGAGCATTGATCTCGTGAAGGAAAAAAGACTGTTGACGTGATGGATCATAATTATGGTTTGATACCAGATCCCAAGACCCGTCGACATCGTTCCGCCGCTGATACGTCATAGTGGAGTTCCGTATACGACCTTTGCAATGGAAGGTACCATTGTAGAAACCCATGCGTTTGAGACTATCGAGAATTGACCTGCGCACCATCTCAACCTCATCCCGTGGAAGCGCAGTCGGAAGCAGATTCGCGGTCTCCTGAAAGTTGTCGTGTACGCTTGAGTCTCTCGCATCCCCAAGGCTAGGGACGTCATCTGCGATCTCGTAGAACACAACCTCGCCATCAAGCAAGGCGAAGTTGGCATCAACTTCTGGTCCATCCACATACGGCTCAACCATGATGTCGGAGCGTTGCTGCGGGGAACTCGCATGATGACTCGCCGCTTTCTCCGCAGCTGCAATCAAATCTTCCGCATTCGTGACTTTGGCTACACATTCGCTTCCCCGCCCGAAGCACGGCTTGACAATGAGAGGGTAATGGAGGGGTTGATTTTTGTTAACCTGAGCCAATCAGGCCGATTAAAAACGTTCAAAATGATGATATAATGTATTGTCTGTTCTCTGGAAATGGCCAAGTGAAGATCCTTCCTATACACTAATTTATTTGGCTCTCCTTAACCCGAATCGGCCTATAATTAGACCGAAATGTTAACACACCCTCTCAGGATTGAACAGAGGACCTTAACTATGGTTAAACTGGCCGAAAGTAGACTAATTAGTATGATGTATACACTATAATAACGAAAAGGTTGCAACACGTGATAAGATTCGTGTGCATAAAAAGAGTAGATAGATATACAACCTAAGATCCCGATTAACTTAACAACCGCAAAGTAAATGACTCTAAATCTTTTACGCAGGTGAGAAGGGTATATAAAGATGATTCACAAATTTTCGTGGAATAAATACCAATATCGCGATTTTTTACGATATATTGACTGTTTTTCCTTTAGTAAAATATTAAAAATGAAAAACAGGACAGGAAAATTCTAACAATAAAAAGGACACCACTATAGGTTCCTATAAACCTTTTCCTAAATAGAAATCAGCTGTACACAGTGTGGTGGTTGGTCACCAACACTGGCGAAGTTAGAAAAGTGCCAAAACTGTGGCATTCGGTTTTGAACTAAAGTCCTTGGCACCCGGAGTTACTAAACGGTACTTCCGGTTTTCGATTCATGCCAAGACGGTCAAAACCGCAGAGTTTATGACCATACTTAAGTCTGAATAGGGACTAGTGCGTATCACCTATTCCCTTTATCCTCTCCTTAACATCAACCAGACTTAATTGCCGCATAAATTCTTCGTGGCGTTGCCTAGTTAGGTCTTTGGTCATTCCGTCGGCTGGTATATCACGTGTAGGGAGCTATTCAACTTGAACGGTCCTATTTTGAACCTTTTGGCGAAGCTAGTGTTAGTGTATATCCACGTGACGTAGCTTTATATCGAGTTTTTAAGACTCCTTGGTAAGGATTTTAATGGTTTCTACCAGCGTTTAATAGTGATAATAATTCAGCCTCGGTGGTGGATCTCGTCACCGTGGTTTGCTTTGTGGCCCTCTAGTCGATAGGACTATTGAATAACTTGAATAGATATCCTTCAGATGACTTCCTAGTAGTAAGATCGTCCGTAAACGTGGCGTTACTTGCGTATAGGAACACTCTTGGCTCTAACCTAACCATGAGCAATACGGATGATAATCCTGTGAAAGAGGAAGAAGAGTATTCGAGTACAAGATACTTGGTACTATTTAAATAGGCGATTGTCTTATTAGCGCAGGCCACGTGATGTAGTGACGGGTTACGAAGATGTTCGGATAGCCGTGACACCGATTTGGCCATATCAGGCCGAGTGAAGCTAGCATTAAAGTTAATACTACCTACCTTCTATTGAAAAGAGAAGATCTAGTCTAGTATTACAGTGCCTTCGAATAGAAGTAAATCTTCTATAGGTAGTAGTACCTTCGGAGGCTTCATCTCTTCAAGGTGAAACTTCGCCACGATCTTTGTGATGTATGAATCCTGTACTAGCCAGGCGCGATTCGTAGGCAAATCACGAATAATTCGTATACCTAAGAATCACTTCGGTTCACCAGATTTGGTCATTTTATAACGATGAAGGAGCTTCCTCTTAAAGTTATATAACTTATTAGAGTACTTCGGATAGGCTAGGGCGATGATATTATCTATAAAGAAGAACACAAGGAGGTGTTTATTCCTAAATAGGTATTCGATCCCTGGCACTAGTGTGAGGCCGAATTTAAGGAAGGTAGCCGATATATGTTTATGCCATAGGTAAGGTAACTCTTTTAGGCCATAGAGTGCCTTCCGAAGCCTCATTATGTACCTATATTTACCAAATCCTTGCGGGCAATTCGTGTAAATTAGTAAAGGTATACTCGAGTTGATAAACGCGTTCACTACGTCCTACTAAAGTGCTATTAAACCGAATACAGCTATTATTACCATTAACGTTCTAAAGGTTCTGGCCGCAAGAGTGGCAGCATAGGTCTCGGCGGTAGTGACTTGCAAGTCACCTCGTACCACGATTCGTGCCTTATATTTGATAAGGTACCTATCCTTATTAAATTTATAGACGAACACCTATATTAGAGGCAGTAGCTTCTCAGTGATGCCGTCCTTATTGACCGAGTGAAACGACCCCTTTCTATCATGCTCTGCTATATGCTTCTTTATTGCCGCAATGAACCCTTCCGATTTAGGGTGTTTCAACATCTCGTTATACCCTTTAGGCGCTTCGGCTATATCGTCGCGGTGACGTCGGTTAGGCTTTGGTTTAGGAGACGAGAGGATTGAAGTGAAGGCATGATAGTACCTAGAGAGGGTATCCACCATATTCAGTGCCTGAGCATGACGTCGTCGTCGTGACGATCCCTCTGGGAGAATGAGGTCTGGGTTCTCTGCATCAGCATTATAAATTCTTCTTCTAGGCCTATTTTTAGTAGTAGAAATAGAAGAGCCATCGCCTAGGCCGAGATTTTGATCTAAAATCGGTCCTATAGGCAATTCTTCTATAATAGAGCTCAAATCGTTCGAATCTGCTGTTTGCGCCACAGGATCAAAGTCTGATTATAGCTATAGTTCAATATCTGGTGTTCCTTCAGGTGTAGGAAGGTAAGGATCTTCTGAAGTTACTTTAGGTAGTGTATCGGCTTTATGAGTGATTAGTTCACCCTCTAATTCGTATCTAGGGTGTGCCCGAGCATCCTTAATAAGGTCGGCCTCAATGTCGAAGATAATAGGGTCAACTTCCTCATATTCTAGTGTTGCTAGTGGTGCTAATACTTCGATTATTTGGTCTAAATGGTCTCCGATTTGGAGACTGATGTCAATATCGTATAGTGAATAGAATCGAGATTCATCGAATTTCACATCGCGAGTACGAATAACGCGGTCTAGACTTGGTACCCATACCCTGTATATATTCGTTCCCTCCCATCCTATTATATACCCGATATAGCCGTAAGGTTACATCTTATCCAGCTTCGGTATATTATTTTTAAGAGGAAAGCCGATGGCTCTATAGGTTACAACGTGTGCTATTGAGGGTTTAGTACCGAATAGGACCTCGTGAGGTAACTTCCAATTAAGGTCTCGTTGTGCAAGATAGTTTATGGTGTTATTCGCTTGTTTATCACTCTCTGGCTATATACACTCTGGCACCCTGCCTTCAATCGCAAGTGACCTAGCTTTTACTATAATCTCTCGTCCTACTCTCTCGGTATTACCGTTCTGATCCTAGCTATAGGGTATAGACCTTTGTATCTTACACCCTCGATTGGCCATCAAGTCGGTAAACTTCGTCTAGAGAGCGGTTTCTCTATTAAGGACTAGGAGTTTAATTCTAACACCGAATTGCACCTAAATAAACTTAAAGAACTCTTTAATAATAGCGAATAACTGCTTCTTATTATTATGTGATCGAAACCAGTTATATTTACATTTATAGCATCGAAAGTGGGTACCAAACTTATTACCGTTATAACCAACGTGTTCTTCAAAGAAGTCAAACGAGATCATCTTATAATTCTTTATACTATTGGCCAAGGTAATAGGCCGCCTGAATATGATTTTCTTAGCCTTAGTAGTACCACAGGTGGTGCACTGAGCCGTCGTCGGCGGTGTTATTGTTAACGAATTTGTAATTATTATACCTAATATAGCCTCAGGTATCCTTAATAATACATTACCACTACAATGACCTAAACGACAATGCCACAACAACACATTACCACTCGATACCTTAGGCCGTTTAGATAGAGCAGTGATCGGTTTTACTGTTGCAAAAGCTTGGAATAATTATGGTATCACCACCTTGGTGCCGACGATCCAGTGACCGCCCTTCTTTTTTATTCGGTAAAACAGCAAGTTGGTATCCTTATATACCACTTCTTTTAACCTTAGATTAATGTCTAGGCCGGCAGTAAGAATACGGTCTGCGTAGATGATATTAGCAAGGAATCCAGGTGCATAAATAACGTCTAGAAGGGTTACTATCCTCTTGCTAGTTGGTCTATTAATTTCGATATCAATACTACCCCAAGCTTCGATCTCAACCTCAGTGGTACCCGCCACAAGGACATCACTCTCTGTGGCGTACCTAGACATGGTGAAACCCTCTAAATAGTTGTAAACGTGCGTATCGGCGCCTGTATCAAGGATCTAGTCGTTCTGGATGCCCTCTATTTGCTTAGCAGTAAATAAGGTGAATGCAAATAAAGATACTTCTCTTCTTTTTGGTCCATCCTTGCCCGAAGGACCTACTTTATTAGAGGAAACAGTACTAACTAGGTCCTCCTTAGCACTCGTTCCCAAATCTTTAAGAACGTCTTCTCTGGCCTTAGTGGCTGCACGCTTTAATGAGAAGTTATTAGCTAGTTTATCATCTACCTTCTTCTAAGTGGCTTTATTTAGTACCCAGCCCTCTGGCCGCAACTCTAGTATAATATAATAGTATACCTTAAATCGATGCTTCCTCTCGCAGAGGTATAATGTTTGGTCCCTCCGATCAGAGGGTGACCTAGTATTCGAATTCGATCCTGCCTTAGGCTCTCCGCTAAGTGTAGCTGCGAATGAGGAACCGGTTCGATTCGATCGTCGATCTTTGTTGTTACGCCAGTAATTGCGAAACGCTTCGGTGATTGTATAGAAAGAATCTGGTGTAATACCGTTTCGTATTACCTTATTAAGGTCACGTTCCTCTCCTATCGCCTATGCACTCTCAAGTCTCTTAAACTGACGCAGTGCGGCGTACTAAGGTCTGTTTAACTCTATTTCAGGCATCTTTAGCGTTATACATCGTCGGTACGCTTCTTCGAGATCGGCGATGAATCTTTCAACCCCAGAGCTAACTATACTTATAGTAGTAAGTCGATACCACTCCTGGCCGGCCTCTAACTCTCGTCCACGGTCTTGTGGTGCCACTCGCGACTGGAGGGCGGTGAGTTCTTGGTATGGGCCTTCGCAATCGCGAATGACGTCGAGGTATCCTCGGCCAATCGTAGTGACGATATCAGTTAACGTATCGTGAAGTCCCTTTTATTGTCTGATATAGGCGGCTTCTTTGTGTTAGTACATTCTGAATAGATCAGACCAAACTCTTTGCTCTCCTGCATCCAACTCTTTCAGAGTATTCGTCTAAATATCTCTTACAGTGGCATCCTTTATCGTAGGTTCAATGGGTAGAGGTAACTTAGTTGGCCTAACCTTAGGCAAAATAGGTGCAGTAGGATTTATAAGGTCCTAAACGTTACGGGATTGGGCCTCGCGCTTCTTTACTAGAAGCTAATCGTCCTATTCTTTAGTAGAAGTGAGATAAATCACTTTCTGAGTGATTCCTATAGTGGTTGTAGCTATTGCAGCCAAATTTAGTGAGTTTTCGATGACATCAGATGAAATTTCGATGAATTTCGCCTAATTAGGCAATTTGTATAGCTACTAAACGCAGTAGGAGGTATAATTGCGGTATCCGGGCTCATAACTGTTAACCTGAGCCAATCAGGCCGATTAAAAACGTTCAAAATGATGATATAATGTATTGTCTGTTCTCTGGAAATGGCCAAGTGAAGATCCTTCCTATACACTAATGTATTCGGCTCTCCTTAACCCGAATCGGCCTATAATTAGACCGAAATGTCAACAATTTTCCTCGGTTGCACCAGCGACCCTGGACTTTATTTCATCAACATTCTTGAATAAGAATGACTCCTTGCGACCAAATCTCACGGCGAGCTCTGATATCGAAAAAGTGGAACCCACGCGTGCTAATTCTCTTTATTTGCAGGCACAACACAACAGATAGATGGCGGTTGGGTATGTTAGATGCAAATCAAAGAATTATCCAAAAGCTAGACCAATTAAAACTTGTCATGTGCATGTGAAAGAAACAGCAAGCAGGAAATTGGAATCCAACGCAGCTCTTGGATATGATGCATAATTGAGACACGGAACCATTTCTGGAGAACGGTACCTGCTTTAGACTACTGTATTCCTAGGCTTTGATGAGGTAGTGATTCGCCAGAACTGATTCTTCGGACTTCGAAGTCCTAGCGTGGTATACCGGATCACCGTGGCCAATCCACTATTATAGCTTGTGTGGAAACCCTAGAGACCTGGTCAATCTGCACTAATGATTCAGTTCAGGGCTACGAGGGTCAAATGTCTGTTACTCGAAATCCTTGGGAATGTCATGTCTGCAGCCTTTCGCGTCCCAGTCACGTTCATATACCACACCACGGAGGTAGTCACCGTGATATCTCGTTTATGTCTTAGACAATGCCGGCTGCCACTGAGGGACAAACAGATGAGGTCCCAAGTGGGGCATGGAAATTCTGAGATTGGAAGATCGGCAGACGAACCATTTTCAAGGTCGCTACCAGTCTTGACATAAGTGTAGGAGAGTCACCTCCACGACTTTACTAACAGGGTCCCGAGACAGTTCAAGATCACGACAGCATCATTTACTTCCGACTGTTGATCAGCAGCCCCAAACATGACCTCCACTACAATTCCCAAGACTCAAAAAGCGGCCCAGTATCATCGCGCCGATAATGCAATTCATATCAACACAATACCCGTTCCAACCCCATTGGACACTGACCTTCTCGTAAAGACAGTATGCAGCAGTCTTTGCCGTTCCGATCTCATGAATTTCGAAGCCAATGACATCGGTTTGAAGTTGGAGAGTGACAGCCCCGTAACCCTAGGGCATGAAGCTGCGGGTGTCATCGTCGCTATAGGAGATAAAACCAAAGGGTTCAAAGTGGTCCAAGAAGTTGGGTTCCTACCAGCCACGAATTGCTGCTACGAATGTGAGGGATGTCAGGTGCATCAAATGTGGTGTGAGCAAGGCTGTAAAATGCCTGGGCATGCTGCCGACGGGTTTTTTCAAGAATACTTAGCAATCGACTATCGGAATGCAATTGTTCTTCCGGAGGGTTTGACGGCACTGGAGGCGGCGCCACTGTTTTGTGCGGGTGTGACGAGCTACCATGGTGTTGAGGATTGTGGTTTGAAGCCAGGTCAATGGATGGCGATCATCGGTGTTGGTGAGCTGGGGCATTTAGGTGATTTAAGGTATAAAAGACCTGAACGAAATGCCTGACTGAATCTTTCAGGTGTACAGTATGCCAAAGCTATGGGGTATACGGGTGATAGCACTCGATATAAACGATATTCAGCTCGATGAAGCCAAAGAATGCGGAGCCGATTACACCTTCAATACAAAGACTGACAAGGATTACGTCGAGAAGATCAAGGAAATCACAAAAGGAGGTTGTAGCGCGGTCGTCAATTACACCAACTCCAAGGTAGCCTACGAGCGAGCACCAGATGTCCTTCGCATAAATGGTATCCTCATGGTAGTAGGACTGCCCCAGGAGCCACTTGTTTTCAACTCGATGTTTATAGCGCTGCGGAAGTTTCGCGTGATGGGTTCATCTAACAAAATCCCAAAGGAGTTGCCGGAGTTCGTGGCATTCTCTGCGAAGCATAAGATTAAGTCGAAAATCGCATATTACAAGCTTGAGGATATCAACAAAATGATAGATATAATGAGAGAAGGATCTTTCAGCGGGCGAGTGGCTGTTCAATTTGATTAGATATTGATCATGAAAAAATCAAACCTGTCCATGAATTTGATCAAGTGAATTGATCATGCATAGAGTTGCAATAAGAACAGTATTACACAGTGAGTGACACAACATTTTCAAGCAGACTTTTACTCATCCAGACCGTTAGTGCCCCCAGATTTTAGAATAAAACAGTCACACCAGTTGAGAGACTTCGGCAATGAATAATACGGATCGCTCAGAATGACGGAAAGCATTATCCGTGTCAATCAGAGGTATAAGTAAATCAGCTTGTCTACATTTTCGCAAGACAATTCATCTTCCAGTCACTTTCACCCTGCCTCATACACCAAATCAGATCAACACATCGTAAACGCCAGCCATGTCATCCGAAAAGCTCATACGTATCACCTCCTGCATCCATCGCAAGGAAGGTGTATCCAAAGAAGACTTTTATAAATACTGGACACAAGTTCACGGCCCAATGGCCACGGACTTCATGAAGAGGCACGGAGTTGTTGAAATACACCCAGGCAAGTGGCATACCGCCACATTGAAGTACAATAAGAACTTATTTGAACAGTATCATGCCACCGATGAGACGAAATCATTGGGAAACGCCATGGCCGCGGCCGCTGGACGAGAAATGCTATCTTACGATGGGTTGACGGACGCATACGTGCACGACTTCAAGACTTTCGAGGACGCATTCAAGGATCCAGAATATCTTGAAAAGATCAGGCCTAATGAGCTGGCATTCATAGATGTCGATAGTCTGCAGATGACTATTGAATATAATTACAAGGTATTACGCGGTGGAGAGAGGGTGAAGGAGCATGCGAGGACGTTTCCTATGCGGGAGAAAGACTTAATGGCAGAGTCATAAAAGGAGCAAAAGGAACAAAAGAAGTAAATATTCAGAAATCCATAATTCCTTCACCGGGTTAATATGCTTGTTCCTCGAAGTAGAAGTGCGTTAGTGACACTTCGAAATTCAGGATTGTTCAGGGTACGGATCCTTGACGGAAGTAGTCGATCAGCTTTTAGAATATCTAAAGGAAATAGAATCAAGTGCTTGAACGATACAAAATAGCGCAATAGAAGAGCATTCGAGGCGACGGCACGCCTGTGCCATCGAGATTTTGTGCTCAGTGACGGTGGAATCGATTCATTTTGGCAAAAGAGCACGCCTTCTGAAGAATGTCTCTGTACAATCTAGGGCCTCTTCCTTCGGAGTAACAAGCCAAGGTCCATGGCGGCCAAAAGCCTGTGAGAGACTCGGAGTAGCTGGTCGCCAACATGAGAGCCAATGAGGCCGTTGATACCAGTGACCAGGACCCATGATTCTTTCGGTATAGCCGCATTCTTGATGGTAAGGGGATCTGATTTTGCTGCCATGGCAGAAGTTGAATTCGAGAGAAAGTTGCTTGAGTGAATGCCGTCGAAGAATGTTGTTGTTGCTGTAGAATATTGAACTTTGCGTCTATTAAGTACTTGAACCTTTGCATCAATTTCCAGGGCCAAGCTCCACTATTCTGCTTATTTGATTGGTCATTGACGCTATCGCATTGTTACAAACCCAAGCTATCCACGTCCAAGTTCTGATGTCCGACCACCGTAAAAAGGATTGTAAGTGGGAATGATGGCATCATTAATGTTCTTTTGCACATGATTTCGTACGGCTATAGTTCAAACTGCTCCAAAATCCAGTTCCGCCAGCAGGAAATAAAGCGAACTTTTACACAAGATGTGTATAACGAATTCTTAAGATCTCTTATCTGGCTTCCGGCTCCTGGTGGAGAAAATATCAAGCTCTTATTTCCATGCCAATGAGACTCCTTCAATTATAGGAACTCGCAAATAGGAAAAATTGGGATCCTCTAAAATAAGTCCCATTGCGGCGACAAACTCGTTCCTGGAAGGTGAACAGGCATGATTAGTAAGTTTGCCGATGGAGCGAACACCCTGCATGGACGATCACGAATTGAGTGCACCCAAACAAATGACTGCAAGTCCCGTAAATGTCGGGAAATTTGGTAATATCAAGGCGGAGGCAGGTGTCTTCTAACAAGAGCCTCATGGCTCCGATTCAAGTAATGTGTGGTTGAAGGAGGTTTTTTGATTGACAACTGACAATCGTGAAAAAGGCGAGTGTCTTCCCATAGACAGTGTCCTCGAAGTTCGGTGATAGGACGCATGACAATGAGCTCCAATCGTCAGCATATCGTCAGCGCACAGTCCGGAAGAGAACCATGGAGTATCCTATCATGCCTGAAAACAGTAGGCGTTGGAGCATAATACTTTATGAGTGAGCTTATGTTCGGGTCGAAGGTAAGTTGCTAGCCCAGTATGCACTCCGGAACCCGAAAAAGAAAACAAGAGCGTTGAGCGGACTGTACCAAGAGAAATGGGCTGCTATGGGTGCAAGACTGGTGGTCACATCTCTAAGATGTGTTAAGCCGGAACAGTAGCATAACTTTACCTCCAAAGTACGAATTATTTTGTCCCGCCGTCGGTTGATAATGGCAGTAAAGAGTACATCACCTTCACCAAAGGCTGTGTATGGCTATTCGCTTTAGCGGCCTTAGCGTGGACGATCAATCTTTTGATACTCCTTTTCTGTATACTAGAGCCATGGGCTGAGTATGGGAGTAGTGGCCAGGGAATTAGAAAGGTGTGGTACTCCTGATAAGTAGGGTGGACCAGTTGCTCGGTATGTCACGGACATGATTGATCCTTAAATGTACACTCGGACCGTGCCGGGGGAGTAGCGGAGACATTAAAATAGCAATGTGATGCAAAATTTCGACCTTGGACGCTTGGCCACGAGGATGAATGTCAAATGCGATGGCGGCCAAGACAAGAAGAAGCAGTTGAGAAGCATGAATGGTATGCCGCAAAGGTGAAGTTGACTTCATGCTTGAAATCAAAATCTGAAGGAAAGGAAACCACTTACTGAAATTGGGATTCAGCTCTAGGATGCGTGGATCTCGTTAGAACCCCTGAAATATCAGTCGATCCATCTGAGATTATTGACTAGTCCGATTGAGATGACAGTGTTTGGAGATAAGAAATAGTGATCTTCCCGTCTCTTCGGTATTTGATTGACTGTTTGTGAAAGGAGTTACCTCCGGAGGTATCTCACGGCCCGATGAAAGACATTTATGGCGGCAGAGATTCTCGTCTTACGTTATCTATCCTTTTTTTATAGACCTGCCCGCGGAGCAAATGTGACTGGACACTGCCATCAGGATAGGATTTCGAACAGCGGGGAGTCGCATCTTCGTTGTACTTCTGGTCCTGCGTCCGTGGATCTCAGACCTGTGAGATCATATACACGCAATCACCGAGTTGGGCCCCAATCCTCTCTCCATCGGCGTTCTCTCAGGCCCTTCACCTCAGATTCGTGTTTTGAAGAAAAGTTTAGCGAGACCGGATGCTCCGATGTTGTTGAGTGGGAGCCCTATCGCAATCGATAAGGGCACACCAATCAATCGTCGGTCTAAATCTCGTACAAATTCCTGGCTAGTTGTAAAAGAGGTAGGCGCTGGTGTCAAGGCCTATGGAAAGGCTTAATATGGAGGCGGAGATATAGATATTTCTAGTTATCTAGGTGACTCGATAAGAACTACTAATACAAGCAAAATAACAGGGGAATTGATTGCCGTGTCGGTTTTTCGTTCTTACCCATGTGCAAAACCCTTGCAGCCGCATCACTAAAAGGGTATAGCCTACACTAGCGGCTTGTAAAAGATGGGGGAGACTTGGGAATCGCTTGATGAGTGATGTAATCAAGTAAGAACCCACCTGTCAATTACCTCCTCCTCCCATTCGCAGTACTTGGCGAACTTGAATTCTTCACACAATACTCGTATTAATGCTTGTCCTGCCCCTCTTTTACGCTTGCCGCGCTTCGCCCATTGTATCTTGCGCACACGACAATCGACTCTGGCGTCCTCATTGCATCACTAGCTTTCGAAGCATTTCATTCTTTAGTGGTATTGGCTGTAAATTCCTTATCTTTTACTGCACGCGACGCGATACGCACAAGCTAGGTTAGTCCAGCTGATCGGCCACCTCCCCCCAACCTCTTTCGATGCGCCGCCATGTAAGCCGATGAGGGTTTTCGACGAACTGGACTAGACCCATGGGTGATCTTCCTTTTTTCTGCTTATCTCGTCTTCAACTTTAATGATATATACGAGGCTCGACATTGTTCCCTTGTCACTTTTGGCCCTTGCATCTCGTCCTGGTTGAATCTACGAGTGTACAATCGTCGCATTACCGCTCATCATGGCCTCCGACGCTAAATATTTCAACGAGAAGAATGGCTCACCAGCCTCTTCCGCTATCGAGACTCCAGCAACGGCTGGTCACGTGTCCAAAAAGCGTTTTCCCTTCAACCTTGAAGTTCGTCAGGAAGAGAGCAGTTTTGCCACTACAAAGAATGCCTCCAATGCCGATTTTGATCCTATTCCACCATCAAAGCGAACCTGGACCTGGGGTGCCTATGTTGCGTACTGGATGGCAGACGCCTGGGCTGTTTCCAATTGGCAAGTTGGTAAGTTCTTTCGACAGGCAGACTTATTGCACGCACGGTAATTCTAAGAGTTTGTTTGTCCAGCTTCCTCCATGATCGCTGTTGGCCTTGATTGGAGAATGGCAATTGGTGCATGTGTTCTTGGCAACACCATTATGGGTGTCGTTATTACTGTTAATGGCAGAATGGGTGCTACTGTGAGTGGTTGTCATCCCTTGAAGAGTTGGAGCACCACTAATTCGAGAACGCCATAGCTCCACGCGCCATTTCCTGTCCTATGCCGTATGCCATTTGGCTACTATTTCAGTTACTTTGTCGTCCTTTCTCGCTGCGTTCTCGCCATTGTGTGGCTTGGGTATGTTCGCGCCAACCCTCCCATTGTCATCTGTTCTAATTGCATGCAGTGTTCAAACCACAACCGGAGGTCAGTGCATGACTGTCCTGCTCACAGCCATTTGGCCAAGCTTCAAAAATATTCCAAACAATATTCCTGAAGACCAGGGCATCACTACTGCAGGAATGGTTGGATTTTTGCTCTACTTTCTACTTCAGCTTCCCTTCCTGTGTATTCCTTATACCAAGATCCAGTACTTTTTTGCCTTCAAGTCTGTCATTGCACCAATAGTCTTTTTTGCTGTCTTCGGCAACACGCTGCACAAGGCCGGCGGTACGCTTAGCAAGAGCAGCGTTATCACCAAAGGTCCTACTGTGGGCGGATCAGTCCTTGGATGGGCCTTCTTTGCTAGTGGGTCAAATTCCTTAACAAGATCATATTTCGGCTTTTTGACTGATGCACCCCTCCAGATCTCAATGGAGTCTTGGGCAACTATGCCACCTTGGGGTTGAATATCGCCGATTTCTCTCGATATTCCAACAAACCCAGTGCACAAAACGTCCAGGTCATTGTTATCCCAATTATCTTCAGTGAGTTCCCACCAGAATCAATCCATCCTTCTATTACTGATCCTGCGGACCAACAGCCATTGTTGGTTTACTTGGTATATTCACCGCTGCCGCTTCTGAAACAGTCTATGGTGAAGTTCTGTGGAATCCGATCGACATCATTGGCCTCTGGATGGAATCTGGGTCCCGAGGTGGTCGTGCCGCTGCCGCATTCGCCGCTATCGGCTTGATCATTGTAACTCTAGGCATCAATATTTCGGCCAACTCCATCAGTGCAGCGAACGATCTGATGGCTTTCGCTCCCAAATACATCAATATCCGTCGCGGTCAATTGCTTGCCGCTTTTATTGGTAGCTGGGGCTTCGTTCCAGTACGTCGTCCAACATTTCTTGAAACTCTGCAACCTTCCGCTAATTTTGTCGCAGTGGAAAATTCTCGCATCCGCTGCGACATTTCTCGCTTTTCTCGGTGGATACACCATTTTCTTGGGTCCCATGACTTCGATCTTAATGACTGAGTTCGTCTTCCGTTCGCATCTTGGTCATCAAATGAGTGTGTACTAACGACTTCATCCAGCTACTTCATTGTCCGACGCGGCAACGTATCTGTGCCCGACATGTACAACTTTCACGGCATCTATCGCTACTCCCCTAAATTCGCGACCAACTGGCGCTCTGTTGCTGCCTTCTTCATTGGCTGCATCCCACCACTTCCCGGTTTCATCAACAACATAGTCGTAGCCGGTAAGCAAAAGACCGGTGTATCACTAGGAGGTCAGCATCTGTAAGTCTCTTTCTGTTACTTGAGTATGTAACACACATGTCGCAGCGCGATTCGCTGACACGCCAACGCTTGTAGGTTCAGCATTGGTTACGTTTATTCCTTCTTCGCCGCGGGCGTTTTTTACTGGGCCTTTATGAAGTTCTTCCCCCATCACGAGTCTATGATGGACCACGCCGAAACGGGAGAAGACATTATTGCAGCTCAAGACGAAAAGAATGTTGAAATGCGCCGTGCGAATCTTGCAGGGCGAAAGCCGAACTTTGTCCAGAAGATATTCCAAGTTTAGATACCCGGCGACATTTGCCTGTAGAACAATCGTTTGTGGTGTAGGAGAGCCACTGTATGGGAATAGTGAACGGCAAGCAGGTGGACCACTTATATCGCTGTAAACGAATAGAGGCTAGCATTTGTATAAGCTTCAGAGTAATGCAACAGATGCACACTTCCCGTGAAGGGCTCTTTCCAACATCCCCCCCCCCCCCCGCCCAACGACTCCGGCCCTACTCTTTCTTTTTCCTCAGGATAGAGACTAGGATCCACAGACAACAAAACAATGTGCAAAAAGCGAATAATCAAAAGAGTATATCTACGAAGTCTGACTCTAGGTATGTTAGACAATTTCAGAAGCTTAAGAGGATAGTTACTGTGACTTCATGTCTCTCGGAGAATATATATGTGAAGGATTTCAGCACGAGGTATCCCAAGGTTGCTTTATGGAAAATAAAGGTAAGAAAACACAAAATCGATACAGTATCTGGTAGGGACTGAGAAGGCTGAATCTTAAAAGGTGCCAATCAGGGAAAGGCATGCACGACAAACATATGCGAAAAATGTGATAAACCTCTCTGATATCACGTGGCACAACCAAGATCTGAAACAATGGATTGGACTCCCATCGGCTGACCTGAGGATTAAACTCCACGTCCATGACTCAAACTTTCAACTCGATCTCGATATTGATGTGACCTCCCGCTATGGCGCTTGGGGTAATTCTGTAAAAGGGATCTTACGGTCTTGACAGCATGCGCTCACCCATTGCTATGACATAAAAAAGCCTTATCCCACTGCACGTCATTGCGGAATCTCGAAGCTTATCATGGAGTTCGATATCAACACCACCAGTGAAACTGAGCTGAAGAGCCTCGTTCAGCAGAAGAAACTAGAATATGGAGTTCTTGCCGGCCGTGATGAAGGAACTCAAGTGATCAAAATCTCTGACGATATAGTCGTGAAATGGGGTTCTCTCACCGCTTCGGAAGTTGCAACCCAAGAGTTCGCATATCGCAATTTTGATTCAACTATTTGTCGCGTTCCCAAGGTATATCGATATTTCCACGACGCTTTGGATCAGTCATTTTCCCGCGGATACCTCTTCATGGAGTACCTAAACGGATGGGTTCTAGATGATCTCGACCTAGCGATCCATACCGATATCATCCCTCGCGTCACCAGCATCATTTCCCACCTCCAAAGCTTTTCCAGCGATGTACCTGGCCCCCTTGAAAAAGGTAGACCGCGGGGTTATATCTGGTCAGACGATGGCGCCCGAACTGTCTTTCACTCCACGCAAGAGTTGAACACGTGGCTAAACAAAAGACTCGAAATACACAAGAAAACTATTGACATCACTTCCGAGGAGCTAGTATTCTGCCATATGGATTTGTGTCGCCGCAACATGATTATGCTGCCAGATAGAACGATATGTCTCGTGGATTTTGGTTTTGCC
The DNA here is from genome assembly GCA_010583015.1 of Tothia fuscella. Taxonomy (NCBI): domain Eukaryota; kingdom Fungi; phylum Ascomycota; class Dothideomycetes; order Venturiales; family Cylindrosympodiaceae; genus Tothia; species Tothia fuscella. Next base: position 66,912 of record MU007105.1, read on the forward strand.
GGTTTCTACCCTCGTTTCTTCGAGCTTGTCTCACTCAACTATTTGAACCCCTGTGATGCTGAACTCACTCCTCCACTGAGAGAGAGTTCAGAGCGGGTTTTGAAGATAACAAAGAAAGAGAAAGAGATGATGCAGCTGATGCATAGAGTCGTCGCTGTACAGTTACGGTTCCCATACGCCTTGTAAGTCCTTGCCTGGACTGTGAAACCGTTTAGATCGATAATGTGTCAATGTGGGAAACTCTTACTAACGAATACATCAAGTGGAGAATGTGTCGAAAACGTTCTCTCTCTTCCAAGCAATGATGAGACTCCCCCACCACTTCCAGTACTTGAGTTTCATACGCCGGAAGAAGTTCAACCAGCTTTTCAAGATGAGTCGCTGGATCCACCACGACCACGACCTCCACCTCCGCCTCCTCCAAAGGTACCTCATCGGAGTTATACATTGCCTTCTCCGCCACCACCACCTCAATTGCCTTAGTTGTTACGCCTCATTGATCATTGTAGTCTTCCAGCGTTTTCGTACAGCTACAATGCTTGTTTTGGCTAATTTGATGAATGCTTCATCGATCTCCTAGACTCCATTATAGTTCTAAGAATCTTGAGAAGTACACTGTCGCCTCATCGTTGTTGGAGGAAGAAGAGGATATAGCGCTGGCACCACACGAACCCCGCAATGACCCTAACCCGTACCACCCACTAGCGTGGCCGATCTCCTCCGTTTGCATCACAATTTGCTTTTGACCTCAGCATTGCTCTTTTTATGATTCTATGCTGCTTGTTATGGTTACCCCTACATCGTTAAACCCTTTGGGTACCCTGCGGCTGCGCGAATACTCCAAGAAAGCGATAACATCTGGTATCCAAGCCCTTGGACCGATCTCCCACACAATCGAAGAATATTGGACGGACATTACCCTTCCGGACGGCTGGAAGTCAAGAAGTCTTGTTGTACGGCCAAAATCAAAATCACCTAACTGGAGAAAATCACCTCTGGTGGTATATTTCTATGGTGGTGGTTTCACGGCTGGAAGCCCGGCCAAGTGCACTCAACCAGCGCGAGATTTCGCAGAGAAATTGGGAGCAGTGGTTGTGTGCCCGGATTATAGACTCGTTCCGGAATATCGATGGCCTGTTCCGATGCAAGATGCTTATCACATTCTCCAATATCTTGCAGAGAATGCAGGGCAAGAATTTGGAGCATGTCTTGAGAGCCCAGAAGGGGGATTCGTGGTTGGGGGAGTAAGTGCTGGGGCCACTATTGCAGCTGCTGCTGCCGGTATTCACATCTTTGGGGATAAGAAGAATGGACTACGAAAACCGATCACCGGCCTGTGCCTCTGTATTCCGTGGCTTTTGGTTGAGGAAATTGTGCCAGAAGAGTTCAAGTGTCACTGGAATTCACGCGAGGAAAACAAAATGGGCGTCGGTTTAAGCAGTGCAAATGTTCAGCAAATCCGCAATGGCCTACAGCCAGACGTGTCCTCGGGGTGGTTCTCGCCTTTTAACGTCATGCAAAAGGTTCGAAAAGAAGAAAACAGACCCATCCCTCCTGTCTACTTACAAGCCGGGGGCCTTGATTCACTGAGAGATGATGCTGTAGTATTCGAAAGAGCACTTGCGAGTCGAGGAGCGCGGACACGAATCGATATCTTTCCAGGCGATGGGCATGTCTCCTGGACAGTATCACCAGAGCGCCACATTAATCGTAACCCCACCATCAAAGAAAGTCTAATGAGTGGTATGGATTGGTTACTTCATATAAGTAACGCTACACACAGCCACAAATTATAAATACAACGAAGCAATCAGCCACTGAGATTTGATAGAACCAAACCGCAAAGCAACCCATTCATTAATTTGCCATTAACCTCCATCCCAGTAAATGCCATCAGTAATCCCTGCGAAAAAGCTGAGCTCTGCCTCCATTCCCCTCATGTACTCTGCATCCTTCGCTGGATCACCCGTTGGGCTGATGACTCTCGGCTTCAGAGGCTCTAGGACCGGCGCTGGGCTTTTGGGAACATACACCGGTGGGCCAGGAAATGGATATGAAGTCTTGTTCACGTAAAGACCAAACACAAGGCCGGGATCTGTCGGTTTATATGCGCCTGGGAAAGTGACCCCTACCGGAACTGCAGTCCCGTTACCAGTAACCTTAACATGGTAGCATGAAGGGTAAAACTGAGGGGCTACGAAACCGTAGTTCCTGTAGTTGCTATTCGTGGTCGCGAAATGCAGCGCGACTAGTTCGTGGCGGACAATGTAGTTCCCCGGTTTGTTGTCCCACGGAATTGTCGCGTTCCACACTCCGTTGTCCCAGATCATCTTGTCGGTAGCCAAGTTGGGTTTGACAGACCATGGAACGGTGTCCATTTTTCCGAATTGCTGGTCGGGGTAAAGTCCGCCTTCGTGGATCTTGAAAAATTGGAGCTTGTTCACATTGACTTCAGAAAGATCACCCTCATATGGCGCCATGTAAGTCGTCATTGGACCTCGGTGGCTTGGGAGCCATTGAGACCAGCGAAAGGCAATTTCACTTCCTGCTCGTGCTGTTGCCCCCGTGTCTCCGGACGGAGTGGGCTGCTCGTTGCAGGCGAGGGCTGGTGCTTGAGAGTCGAATATTGCAGCAGTGCCATCGACATTGAAGAAAGCAGCCTGGAATCCGAATGCTATGCGTTTTGCTCCAAGTCGAGTGTCTCTGTGCCTGTGGAAGATGTGAGAATCAGAATCACTTTAGCAATCGTTAATAATCACGGATTGAAGCCGGGGTATCTGTCTATTATCAGTCTATCTGCAAAGAGTCTCGAGGCTTGAGAGCGACAAACATTGCTCCATCAACATTAATGCTCCTCACAAATCCATGCGCTGCTACGGATGCAGAGAACATGAGTGCTGTTACCACAACAGACTTCATTGCAGCGAACGTTGGGGACAGACAAGACAAAGATTGACGCGATTTACCGTGCAGACTTATAGCTCAGCCTCACGCAGAGATAAAGCGAATGCCCTTTATGTATATCATTTTAAGGCACTTTCATCGTTGTCAGATCTAGGGAGAAAAAGCCTATAAGAATCTTTAATACACAACTTATTACCAGCCCTACTACACCCCCACAAACCCGAGATTCAATTTGGAGCCACCCCACAAAGCACAGTCACACCTACTGGATGCATGGGATATATTGGGGACTCACTCGGGTGATTTACAGCCAGAACCAGAAAGCGTTCATCCTCCCTTATTGGTGAAGATTGAAATGTGGTTGGCCATTTACATCTACGACTACGTTGAACCAAGGAAAATAACATATATTGAAAAGTGCAGAGCCAGCTGATAGCACCAATCAATATTTCGCTTCTTTAAATTTACGTTAGCTCGCCATTGGAGATGTCAGCACGGCTCCTTACTAAGGGGACCGCTTTGGATGCGGACTACCCATCTACTCATGAAGCCGCCCTTTGCCACATTAGAATCAACAAACTTTGGATTGATTGCCCTTTTCTAGTATTCCGGGCCTCCTTGATAGTGAGGCCAGCTGCTGGGCCTTACAGTTGTCTGGTACGTAATTGGCATCCCGGCAAGCCTGACATTATCAGCACCTGAAATCCTTATACATCCTTCGATGTCAACATGAAATTGATAGACTCTCCGAGAGTAGACCACCGATTTGAGCTGCGGAATCTCAGCCAGTGGCAACAACAAAGCTAGCTCCAATGTCCACCGTCCCCGCCCTCCCCTTCTCTCCCGGCTCTTCATCGTCCAACCCCTTAACATCCATCTCACCCCTCGCCTCACAGAATTCAATAATCGCATCATGACTTTCATTCTCACTTCCAATGAACGTCCCAAAATGAATACCAATGGTATTCTGACTCTGCACATCCGTATGTATCGCTACTGCATCAGTAGGTGAGCAATGAAGTGCGGAAGGAATATCGTGATGAGATAGACGTAGTCCGAGGTAGGAAATAAAACCGAGAGTACCACCACGCCAGATAGGAATGAAAGACAGGTCGAAGGGGCCGAATCTGGAGCCGATTTCTTTGAAGGCCGGACAGACAATGTCGGATTTTGTTGTGCGGCGATATCCTGTGTCGCCAGCGTGGTAGACGGCTGCTAGGCGGGTAGCTTTTTCGGCTGGTGTCTTGCCAGTTGAGAATTTCTCGAGCACCCAACCAGCCCATAATGTACTGTCTTTGTCGAGTCCCGACCTTCCGGATGTATGTTGAGTTGGTACGCATGAAACTTTGAAGTTTGCCGACGTTGTTTTCGTCCCTAGCTGACCTTCCCAATCATGCCACCAATCCAATTCGACAATCAGATCCGCTTTCACGCCAGTGTTGACCAACCACTTCTTGTTTCCCAAGGGCACAAACCATCTCGTTTCCGGAAAACTCTTGAGGACGTCGTTTACTGAGGTCAGATCTAGGTGATCATAATGATTGTGACTAATGAAGACGGCGTCACACCCAGGCAGGTCAGCGATTCTACACGGGCTTTTCTTGAATCGTCCTGGACCGGTGTATGCTGTGGGCCCTGCTCTCGACGAGAAAATCGGATCGAAAAGCGCGTACACCCCTTCAGAAATGCCAGGAGACAGAAATTCGACAAATGCGCCAGCGTGTCCTAGCCATGTTCCGATAACCGCGCCAGAATCTCCTCGTTTGAGATTCTTCGCTTTCAGTTTTGCTTCACCCCAGTCTGGTTTTACTACCTCAATATCTTGGGCGTGCTTATGTTTATGTAGGTGCGGATACAAAGTGAAAGGAAATGAGAGTTGTAATAGCTCGTTCCATGTTGGTGCATTAGCTGACGGCCATGGATTTTTGAAAGATGTAGCTGTGCCGTTGGCATGATGGGCCGGGCGAGTGGTGGATTTGTCAGTTTTGGGGTTTTTCGCTTTCAACGAAGAAGCAGCGTCCTTCTTCATAGGGTCTTTGGGATCCATCTTTATAGACGTGTTGTATACTTCGTTGGATTTGCTATCCAGAAAGTAGAGCTTCTCAAATAGGTAACAGTAGTGTAGATATTTGCCCTGATTGGTGGACCCCTTATTGATGTTAGTCGGGAGGTTCTTACTGTTCGCGATAGATACGAGTTGGTTGACAGGAGAAATATTGCTCCTCGCGCCTAGTCTGGTGCTGACAGGTGCCCTGGTGTTGTTTGTAGAACGACGTCATCGATATTGGTCGACATTTCTTTTTAACAACAATGCGCTAGAACTAGTGTTACCGAAGCGCAGTGTCGAAGTACAAACAGCGTAAAACATGCTCCAAATTTGTTCACGATAGATTGCATTTATTCCCCGCACTAGTGAGATGTAACGGGAATGGAATATACGGGGAACGCCCGCGGTCCGCAGCTGCGGGAGCTATGTCGGCAACCAAGTCCCCATGCTATAAGCTACGCCGTGCCCAGCATTCCGGCGCAACCCTTCGTGTTTGTTCCCCTACAATATTCTGACAATGCCTCCCATCAAGCTTGCCATCCTCGACGACTACCAAGGCATTGCCCAGCAGCATTTCCAGGCAATTGATCCATCAATCGAGATCACATCCTTCCCGGAAACTCTCCACCCATCTCACAATGATGGCGATCTGGAGAAGCTCGTGGAGCGGCTCAAGGACTTCAATGTCATCTCAACCATGAGGGAACGAACACCATTCCAAGCACCACTTCTCCGCCAATTGCCCGATCTACGTCTTATCCTGACGACCGGGCTACGAAATGCTGCACTGGATGTCAAAACATGCTCAGAATTGGGAATACAAGTCTGTGGCACCGATGCACGACACAATCTGCCCAAAAGCAATCCCAAATACCCTGTTCCAGACAGTACCACCACACATTGTTGGGCACTTATATTGGCACTATCGAGACACATAGCACGTGACGATCGGTTGATCAAAGAAGGAGCATGGCAAGGTCCGACGCTGTCTACCAGAATTCAAGGTAGAGTACTTGGCCTTGCAGGATTAGGAAGACTAGGTGCCTCGGTGGGCAGAATTGCAATACAAGCTTGGGGTATGCAAGTCATATGCTGGAGCACAAATCTAACGCAAGAGAAGGCAGATGAGCAGGCTAACGGTTCTGGGCTTGATCCCGGCGACTTCAAAGCCGTCAGCAAGGACCAGTTATTCTCTGATGCAGATGTTGTGAGTGTACAACTCGTGCTAAGCGAGAGAAGCAAAGGTATCATCGGCAGAGAGGATCTTCAACGTATGAAGAAGACCGCATTATTTGTCAATACTTCCCGTGGTCCTCTGGTGGATGAATCAGCCCTGTTGGAAGTTTGCGAGAAAGGCATCATCGCGGGAGCAGCATTAGATGTCTACGTTCAGGAGCCCTTAGCCAAAGATAGTAAATGGCGGACAACGAAATGGGGTACTGATGGTCGTGCAGAAGTAGTGCTCGCTCCACATATGGGCTACGGCGAAATCGAGTCAATGACCAACTGGTACAAGGAGAATGCCGAGAACCTTGGTCGTTATGTAAGAGGTGAAGAGTTGACTGCGAAGTTGAGCGCTGACGCAAATAACGCGTATAAAGCTTGAGACGGACAGCAGAAATCAAATCAAAATCACTATACGGGCTCTTCCGCTTTTTTCCATCTCTCCCGCCTACTTTGGCTCTGTCACCCGGGCCACGAATTCCTGCTCCCGATATAAGGTAATGATACTTATGGGGTCCCTGGTGAGTTCAGGTGGGGTATGCACGTCGGTCAATTCACCGACCGTCATTATAAGGTGTATATATCGGCACTCGAACAAGTCAGAAGAATTAGTCTCTCCTTTTGAGCTAGTAGGTTGAATTGGAGATGAAGATGGCTGAGCAATGTGTGCGCCATTTCTAGGTTCTAGAGGTAGGGCGGACGATTTGCTCAAACCCGCAGAGTCATCCAAGCTACCACTCATTTCCCGATTTCGCCCACAACTACCACAACTCACAAGTAGGCTCCTTGACCTTACACTTGAAAGCCTCCCTAAAAGCCGCCGAATTCGCAGTCGTACCCAAGATCCTCTTATCAGCCGGACTGTGCGAATCGGAGTAGATGTATGCCACCGCCTGAGCAGGTCTCACTTTTCCACACCACCAATTCGAGTAGCTCATGAAGAACAATTGCTCCTTTGAGAATTCTTCCAGACCTGGAAGTTTTGGATTTGGTGCTGCGGCATCCCGTTTCTTCCATGCGGAATAGGCTGCTGTAAGTCCACTTTAATGTTGTTAGCGACAGAAAATTACCGCGTGCAAAAACTGGTCGACTCACCCAGCATCCGCAATATTCTCACCCAAGGTGAGACGGCCATTCACGTGAAGCGGTTTACCATCCAAACCTGTCACCGTATAATTCGCGTACTGATTGACAAAGCATTCCGCCTTCCTATCGAAGTTCGTGACGGTCGAATTATCCCACCAATCCGCATACTTGCCATTCTCGTCGTACTTGGCTCCGTTGTTGTCGAATCCGTGCGTGAGTTCGTGGCCAGCGACTGCGCCGAAAGCGCCATAGGATACGTATTCGGGCAAACCTTCTCCAAAAACGGGAAGCTGCATTATTCCGGCAGGGAAGACGATCTCGTTTCCGGAGGGGCTGTAATAGGCGTTGACTGTGGGGGCTGTCATGCCCCAGCGCGCGCGATCGACTGGTTTGGGAAGTTCGCTCCAGCCTTTCTGTGCTCCGTATCGCTCGAGAGCGCGACCGTTATCGAAATAGTTGCTGGTAACTGTAAGGTTTGCGTAGTAGAGTTTGAGGTCCTGTACAAAGTTAGTGACAAGCAATTTGCAGGATCGAAGCGACTCGGACTGACCTTTGGATCTAAGATATTGGGGGAAGCAGTGGGGTATCCAATCTTCTGAACAATATTGATAACTGTCTCAAAGTAAGCATTCATCGTGCTCAATTTCAGCTCTAAGACAAACAGACCTTTCTTCGCGGCTACGGCCTTTACGGTGTCCGACATCCAGCTGAACGTCCTCAAACGCTCGGTAAAGACAGCCTTAATATCGCTCACGATTCGATCGCCTAACTTCTTCGCTGCCGGACTAAAAGCCTTCTCCACATACGATGCGCTCAATATCCAACCCAGCGAATTATCAACCTCGCCCAAGCATGATCTCCAACGTTCTGACTCGGCGAAAGGATCACGGCCAGCAAGCATATTGCTATACACTGATGAGGGACGTCTGTATTCCTTGCCGAGTCTTCCAGCCCATGAAGATATCAATCGCGATTGGAAGTGCGCGTGAAGGACCTCACGAGGTGTCGACTCGATAATGTTGGAGATGTTGGTGAAGTACCATCGATCCGTATTGAGCACCATTCCAACCTTATAATCTGCGGGGACGAAAGCTTTTAGAGCTTCGGAGAGATTGATTGGGCGAACCACTTTTTGCATCTCCTCCACTGTGCTGGGAGAATAGAAGTACTATTAAATGTAAGCAACAGTCGACACAGGATGGAAAGGGGTCGCGAAAAGACGTCTGGGTCCTGCTGCAGTCCGCGTGGTAATACCATCGTCCTGTGCTTGCGCCCTCGCTCATATACTTGGCTGGGAGAAGCTACAATAGACAATTGATATTGGCCATTCGAATCGTTCCAATGGGAACCAAAATCCATCCCCAAACCTACCTCTATCTTCTGCGCTGCGTCGGGTTCGGGAGAGAAATAAGCCAACTTCTTCTCAAACTCGATGATCTTCGCCACCGTGTCCATATAACGCTGATCGGGCTTCTCGAACAGCTTAGCCTTCTCGATTGGCTTGCCGGTCTGAATAATCTGGAACATCTGTGCAACAGCTCTGGTATAATTCGCAACCACGACTGGATTATTGTAGTACTCCCTCGAGCCGATACCGCGTTCACCACCACCAAAAGCAAGGATATGCGTATCGGGATTTTTATCGTCTGTCTTTGAGCGGAAACGAATCTGAGCATCACATAAGCATATAGAGAGGCGGACAGGGGACTTACAGTCGGACCGAAACTCACAAGAGCTGACACCGAGTTCTTGGCCAACCAGATGACGGCTCTGGTCAACTCGTCGGGATTGGGTGTCTTGGGAGCAGTTAAAGGATAGTGCTGCTCGAACTCATCCAGGATTCTCTGCACAGGAGCGACGCCGTAGCTGTCGATTGCAGCGGTGTCCATGCATGTTTGGAAGACGGTCTTCATCTTTTGGAAGTTTTCCTTGTCGATGACTTTGTTGTCTCCGGTGAAGGAGGTATTGGCGTCTGGGTAGGGGCCTTCTACAATGCTGCGGATCACATTTCTGTTCTCGTCTGACATGATGGATCCGGTTGAGACGGCTAAGAATCGATTAGCTATGGCACGGCAAGATGCCTGCTAATACTGATAACCTACAAGCTTGATCTGAACGGAAGTCATGAGTATCACGCCATCCACCGCAGACGTAGGTGGAAAAGTCATCGCAAGGATCGAGAGTCTTATAGTTGGTGGCCAAATTCTTCTTCATCGAACTAGCCCAGTCTTTGCAAACGGGACTGTCGCACACCTCCTCCGCAAGCGCCACAGGAGCCGCCTCCTCACGCTTCACAAGTGATTGCTTAGGCTCCATAACGACTTGTTCGGCGGTGTGGTTGTACTTTTGCCTGATGTGCTTGTGGACGTGCTGCGTGCAGCGCTGGACTAGGAAAGACTTAGCTTGACATCCTTCACGGGCAGACGAGTAGTGACTTGATAACACTTACCATGCGATCCACCAGCAATGAAGACGAGGAACATAGCAGCCAAGACCCAGAGAACATACTTGCGCATGCGTGGACGAGGTTGCTCGAACTCCAACTTTTCATTGACCTCAATGTCAACGAAAACTGGCTCTTCGAATGTGACCCGCTTGCTCGGGGGGCGATCCGAGTATGCCATGCTTGCTGTCGCTAGTGATGAATTCTGTGGCTATTGATATCTGTGAGGGTTGTCAGTATCAAAATACTACGAACTGCATGCATACGTACTGTCTTCCCAATCCACAGACCAGAAATGAGAGCAATAATGCAAAGGATAATGTTGCACGAAGAGAAAGTAAGTGAACGACTGGAGAAGCTGAAATGGAGATTAAGAAGTCTTGAAGGAGTGTCTGTTCAGAGAAGGAATGAATGTCAACCAACGTCTTCCACAATGGGCAGTCGCAACCACAATCACAACCGTCGCAACAATGTCAGCAGCATGGGTAACACTACGCAAACCGGAGTGAGAGAAGAAAGTCGCAGAGAAGAAGTGTGCTAAAAAATCAATCGGTATTGCCCCTCACATCAAGGCCCGATCGCCTAGAGTGTAATATCTTGCCATACTCGTTATATGAAAGGTCCAAGCATTGACAACATTTAATCCTCCATGCAAGTGAATTGTCCACAAACGGTGGCAAGCCTATAAGCAGCAATATTAGCATTATAATCTACTGGGTAAGATCCGGCAGATAGCGACGTTCGCACGCTTTGCAGTTGTGGTGGACAGGCCACGGCAGGCGTGCAATATATTCGCCGTAGCACGAAAGCGGCTTGTTTCATCTGCGCATTGACAGATCGTATCTCGACAGCAAAAAGCTTTGCCAGGGTATCACGTCGCCCGATCTAATGGAGAAGAAAGGTAGATTAAACCAGGATTAAATTATAGTGTAGTCTCAATGTGGGGTTGCTTGGGTGTAAACTTCAACGGGTAACCAACCCGGCACAAACATTAACAATTCGAAGAACAGAATAAGACGACGAAAAAGACTGTCAACATACAATTCAGTGTGAATGTATGGCCCTTGTCGTGGCAATTATGGTTTGTCTCGATTTTGTTGTGGGCTGTGTTCAAATGTTTGGAGACCGTTCCGACACACAAGGCAAACCTCATTAAAACTCACATTGAGAAGAAACTTGAGGAACATCTGAGTTGTTGAACAAAGTGCGAGTGCAAGCATGACCTTTTTCTGCACGTGGTGTACCATTGCAGTACTTAGAGCTTCCGGGTCGTGGGCACGACGTTTGGGTGCATCATGTTGCCTAATTAGACTCACACCTGCCGAGAAGATGATGATACCGTATTGCCTGTATGAACTGGATGTAGACTACTCCTTGAGCGTTTTTGCGCAAGTCGAGGATTCAAGCCTGAGGATGACGTGGTATTGCGCCTGGCAGAGGGATGATGAGTTAAGATTTCCTTGGGAGTCGACCTTCTTGCTCCTACAATGCTAACAAAATACCTCTAACGCCAAGTGATGCTCTTTCCTGTAGCTTGAATTAAAGTCTTTCCAATGTTCCCTGCCGAATAGTTCTCTCCACAGTACTACTGCCCATCCTTCCGCTCAAAGATGAATTGGTGGAGCTCGCTTCGTGAATGCCAAAGCTACCCAGCCTCCAATCAGACACAAACCGCCCAGTGGCGTAACGGGCCCCAAGGCCTTGAATCTCTGAGGATCGAGAGTAAGCAAATATATGCTGCCGCTAAAGGCTGTCATTCCAACGATGAACAAGCTTGCAGCAACTTTGTTCTTGGGCGCGGCGACAGAGGCGAGGAGGACGATTCCAGAATGTGCAAGCTGATAGCATATCAGATTGAAGATTTACAGATGGAGTGATTCCAGGTAGTTGAAAAGGGAACCATACTTGATAATGAGCAGCTGTATTCCAGTTCGCGATCCGCGCCGGATCTGCTATCTTCTTCTTGAGACCGTGAGCTCCGAATGCGCCGAGCATCACGGAGCTAGCACCGTATATACAGCCTAGGGTCCAAAATAATGGTGCCATGTTGTATGATGGGCGAGGATTTGTCGGTGATTCCATTTAATGATGAGATGATAGAAACACTAGAGCTTAGCTTCCCGATTGAGCTAGACTTGTTGCCTTAGCAGAGTTTAGCGCCTGAGGCTTGATATCTTTCGAATGAAATGAAACACCACATGCAGCACTTCCTTCGTATTACCAACCGTTTTCTTGCAGCAACCTCATCGAAGTGTGTTCGAATCAATGGAGATAAGTGAATTTGACGGGACAGAGGACATAAAATTCAGCAGGGATGCGATTTTCCTTTCGAGATGACCAAATTCTTATTTCCACAGTCTCTTTTTTTCATCTCATCGAATTGCCCCTCATAATCTTCTCGGCCAAGATACTTTACTAGTCCTAAATCACCAGGAGACCCACTCTATGAGCTACGAGGTATTTACAACCCTATAATGATCTCTGATCCTACAGTCTATACCCCCACGTATCCGAGAACTCTTAATGTCTTCCAATCTGCGGCTGCAGTGCAGCGAGGAAGGAGTGAATAATGCAACCCAGGTGACAAAGATGGTACAATGATGCTCTTGCGATGTTGATGTGTGAGCCAAGCCAAATCTATACTGTTCAAGTGTAGTGATCGTGATGAGCTTCAATTACCCTCCTTTTCTATTTTCATCCTCTTCTCTCCTTTCTTCTATTTGTTGTCACTCTCTCCGAAGGGTCAGCCTCGACGATTTTCCTCCTTCATAGTCACGACTCTCTTCGCCTTGTTCCTACCCGTTGCTTCCTGTTTAGGGTGTGCAGATTTGCCAAAAGGTCAATGAAGTTGGCAGGACTGATGCCTTGCGAAAGGAATGACGCTACAACAACCTCATCCCCATATATAGGTATATGACCAGCTTGAGATAATGGTGGTTACCGAATCAGGATATCGATGGTGCAATTCACCCCCTCGTGAACGGAATTGTGTTCCCGCGCGTTCTCGGAATGCCTCATGATAACACCCCTCAACCTTATTCGAGTCACCACCCAGGTCACCCGCAAAAGATAAGTATTGCGTCACAAACCGCTCTTTAACACCGGTAGAAAGCGCCATAGTTCAACCCCTACCCAATCCACCCTTAAAAGGAACCTCTCGCCCTCAGGATTTCTTCTTCTTCCTACAACTACAACTCAGTCTTACACACATTCAATATTCACACTCTCAACCTCAACCTTAACTCACCCGATCACATAATCACAAAATCACACAACCAACAAAACAAAACAAACAATCACATATCAAGATGCAATTCAAATCCATCATCATGGCCATTGGCTTCTCCGCCATCACTGTCTCCACGGCTCCAACCAAGGCTAATGTTGTAAGTACTTCCTCCACTACCTCACTCCAATCCCCAAATCATCCGCAAGTTGCTAACAATTCCCGCAGCAAGCTTTGAGTCTCGCCTCCCTAGACACCCTCCCCAACGTCAACGCCACAACCAAGACGGCCTTGACCAACCGCATCACCACCGGCACCGCCTGCTACGAGGGTGAATGCCCCGCCGTAAGTTGGAATCCTCACACTTCTACAATCCCCGTCCCCGTCTACATTTCCCGGATACACATACCCATCTCCTTCTCCAATCCCACACCTATCGCTTCCAATCTCATCAACTTCCAGTCCTGTAATCTCTCAAGAGACCAAAAGCCAGGAGAGACATTGAACTAAACTGTGACAATTATAGTACTTCAACCCCACCGAATGCGCCGACGTCTGGCTCCGCCCTTTCTACCAGGAGTTTCTCGGTCTGTGCTGCTACGACGACAAAGACCCGAGTTGGTGCGGTAAGACTTGTAACAAGAATGGCATTGCCATCAATTGTTAGAATGGGACCCTTTGAAGCTCTCTTTGCTTCCTCTGGGCTGGTTCTGGCGTTCTTGGTGGGTGCTTATTATTTTGCTTTCACGGGTCTGCGGGTCATGGAGTAGGGGGAATCATGATTCTCTTGCTTTAAAATCAACGGGTTTATATGCATGGGATTGCGGAGTGGAGTTTGCATGGCGATTGGCCTTTAGGAGGGGCAGAACTTTATAGAGTTCTATTAGACTTATACCTCTAGAAATGAATTAAGCAACACCACCACAAAAACAATCCCTCCCATCTTCCAGCGTGATACCTATTCTCTCAATTCACAAAACCTCCTATCCCTATAACACGCCATCCCTCGTCAATACCCAAACCACTACCACTCAACTTCCTCCAACCACTCCAAACTTAGTATAGGACTTCTCGTTAATACTACGGCAACAAAAAAGCAGTCTCTTTTGCAGCAAAAAACACACACGTTTCGTATTCACACGACGACAGCAAGTAATACGATAAAACAGTAAGGACTCATTACTATTTTTTAAAGTATGGTATGCGGACTATCAACACTCGGGGGAATAATCATGACGAGGAAGAAGGCACCGTAACAAGCCACCACCCCATGCAGTGACATTTATTATGCTCATACAAGTCGTGTTCAATTAGAAAAAAATGCTAGCACAGCAAAAAAGGAAAAAGGAAAAGGGGAATAAAACGCAGTAACCAGCATCTAGGGGTAATACCAGCAAAAAGAACGCAACATTTCATCAAAAACTCAAGCCAACCCCCATGGAAAGAAAAGAACAGTAGCAACAAGCAAAGCACCAAAATCACCTCCTCCTCCCGCCAGAAGACCCACCACCACCACCACCCCCAAACAAATCCCCAGCCAAACTCTTCAAGACCCCACTACTCAACAATTGTTCCAAACCCTCCTTCAGCGGATCCCTCTCAACCGGTCTCCCATCCTCATCAAACCTAGGTGGCAACTCCACAGTCGAAGCCTCCGAATCGCTTTCAGGCTCATCCCTCCTCCTATCATTATTGCTACTCCCCCTCCTCCTCCTCCTCCCACCATCATCTTCAGGGGAGTAGGACCTAGACCTCGATCTCGATTGAGAAGTATGAGAATGACGGCGCGATTCCTCATGGTCGTCTCTACGGCGACGACGTTTGCGGGAGCCATCGTCGTGGTGTTCGGATATGTAGGATTCGTCTGCTGATAATTCGGATTGGACGGGGTTTTCGTTGAATTGGACACGTTTGTCGTTGTTGGGGGTTGTGGTGCCGGAGGCGTGATGCTGCTGCTGTGTAGGGGTGGAAGAACGAGAGTGGGGACCGTGGGAAAATGGAGAAATCGAACGGGAACGGGAAGGTGATCGGGAACGAGAACGAGAACGAGAACGGGAATGATGATGATTGTGGAAACCAACTTCGGGAGTGGAAGTGCGGGAAATGATACTTAGACCATCTACAACCAAATCAAAAATTAGTACATAAATTCAATCAAGCTAGATACGTTTTTTCTTCTTCTGGCACGTACCAGCATCATCGTGCATCGGAGCACTTACATTCTCTGGACCACCACCAGGCCCGCGATAATCATCACGGTGGTAATCAGGTCTCTGATCGTAATGCTGCTGTTCATGATATGGATATGCGTGAGGATCTGGGTATTGAAGTGGTGTTTCGTCGAGCGGAAGTGTTGGACCGGTAGTTGGACCGTAGTCGGCGGGATTGTAGACGGGGACTTGGTTTGCACCAGACATGTATGCCTGGTTGGGATCGGAATAATTGGGGTGAATGGTTTGTTGTGGGTAGTAGGTTGGGGACATGGGAGGTGGGGCGAATTGATTGGATGCTGGGTAGAATGAGGTGGAGTCTGTGGATGCTGTCTCGCTGGGGGAATTGGAGTGTCCTGTTGCTCTGCATTAGTAGCGCTCTTATTCAAAATTAGACAAAACTTACTCCTGTTCTCTTTCCTCTCCTTACTCGCTTTCCGACGTTCGCGCCTCTTCCCGACTTCATGAGCGGCCAGACCAGCAGCACCAGCCGCCAAAGCCGCCTCAGCAACCTTACTGCGGCTTCGACTTCGATGCTTGCCATGCCTCCTATCAGGACTGGACCCAGAACTAGAAGAGGCATGGCGATGATGGTGTCTGCCGCGATCACGACTCCGGGAACGATCGCGTCCGTGCTTGGAGGTGGAGTAGATGGGATCACCGCCGTATTCTACAAGAGCAGTGTCACTCGATGAACCTCGATGTCCAGAAACTGGTACCGACCTGGACCTTGACCTTGAACGTGATCTAGACTCTCCAATTGACTTGGCGCGTCGCACTTCCTTCTTTGCCTTTTGCTTCTCATACAACCCTGCTACTGCTGCACTTCCCAAACCTGCCGCGATGATGGGAGCAGCTTGTCGAACTTTGCTCTGGGAGCGAGAACGCCCACGTCCGCCTCGAGAGCGACTACGAGCCTGTTGAGCAAGACCTGCAGCAAGAGCACCCACTAGTCCGGCTTTAGCAGTGGTATTATTGCGATGTTTAGGATCCATGTGCTTGGTCTCAATCTCACTCGCTTCTCGAACCGAAGATCTCCTTCGACGCCTTGATCTGCTGCGATGTCCGCCGCTCTCGATGATAGTCGTCTGGCTCTTGCTGTTCTTCTTGCCGGCGGCATAGACGAGTGCACCAAGACCGGCGAGAGCTGCGACACCTGCAACCTTTTTGCCTCGGGAGAGTGATCTGTGATGATGGCGGCGATGGTCGCGTTCGAAAGATCGAGATCGTGATCTGCTTCTACCACCACCCTTGAAACGAGACATAGCCTCTGTACCAATGGCACCTAGAGCGCCATATCCGACCATTTGACCAATCCGAGAGCCTGGCTTCTCTCCCTGTCGCTTGCGGTGGTGACGAATGACTTCTGCTGCCGCAATACCAGCAACGGCACCTTCAGCAACGTGTCGACGTCGATGGCCTTTGCGCTCGTCTTCGTCAATCTCATATTCTCTGCGTACATAAACCGCATCGTCATCGCTGTAGTAATCACGCTCTTCAGAGCGACGGCGCCTGCGATCGTCATATTGTGGAGGAAGGCGCTCACGAACCCGGCGCTCATAATAGTACTCCGGCTCACGAGGCTCCGGACGGCGAGCAATCTGTCGCTCTTCCACATCTTCATGCTCAATGATCTCATACGAAGGCTCACGTTCGTGCTTGACAATGATCTGTTGCTGGGGTGCAGCCTGCTCGTGGATGATGATTGGCTGTGGAGCGGGCGCTTCTTGTCTGATGACTATGGGCTGTGGCGGGTCCGGTCTCGAAAAGTATTCGGTGGATTTGGAGTACTTTTCCAGCGTGTATGGGCTGTGAACTGGTGCGCGTAGAGACTCGCGCTCGACTTCGCGCTCGATGCGCACATCGACGCCTGAGCCTGAGGAGCGGGAGTGAGAGGAATCGCGACGACTGCGGTGGCTATCGCGAATAATCACTTCCTCTCGTCCGCGCGATTCGTGGTCATTACCGCCAGAGTGTCGGTGGTCGACATCAATGTGGATTTCTTCGCGCGAGTCTCGATGCTCTCGTCGCGGCGAGTGGTCGTAACCACCACGGTCTTGCTGAACTATGCGGTACTCGATTCTATCGCGGGGATCTCGGTCCCAATCTCGAGACTCTCGAGGTTCGACGCGAGACTCCTTGACAACAACTTTGACGTCGTCGTGCTCATCGATATCTTCGGGAATTTTGTATCGTCGAACGGTCGTGAAGTTGCGCGGTGCGGCGCTGCGAGATGAGTGCACCGACTCCGTCTCCCAGTCGCGCTCGCGCTCCTTGACTGTGATGCGTGCTGCCATCGTTGTTGAAGTTAACGATAGCTATCAAGATTTCAGGGGGTTTTTGAATCGCAAAGTCGCAACTCGCAAGCCTTTAGCAGCTGAAACGGCGTCGATCTCGAGCCTGCGATAGGCGGGGGCTATGCACGTGGTGCGGCGGCGAGTGAGCGGGCACTAATAAACAAATGATTCGTGTGACCTTTCGTGATTCGAGGAGTGTTTGCTGTAGGATTTTGAGATGGACGGGTAGCAAGTGTCTAGTGAT
This sequence comes from Tothia fuscella, assembly GCA_010583015.1. NCBI lineage: Eukaryota > Fungi > Ascomycota > Dothideomycetes > Venturiales > Cylindrosympodiaceae > Tothia > Tothia fuscella. The sequence goes on from MU007105.1 coordinate 84,593, forward strand.
GAGAGAGAGAGAAAAGGAGATTGTGGAGAGTGATGGTGGGGTGGTGTGGTCTCTGCTCTTCCAAGAAGGCAGAAATGGCTGGGGTTGTTGGCCTGATGAAGAGGTCGAGAGATGACGTAGGGGTGTGGAGCGCAAAAAACTGCCTGTTAAATTCGAGTTACTTTCTCGACGTCAAAATAAGCAGTTGTTCAACGACAAAAAATAACAAGACAAGATTTGAGAAGAAGGAAATTGCAAAAATTTTACAAGGCAAAGCCTTATCCAAAAGCCCTTACTAAGTACGATCTTCTCTCATAGAAGGTCAAATAGATGAGCTCAAAACCATACCCCTCCCAGTCAGATCCGCATTCGATACGTGCACTGCACTCCAAAGGCCCTACGCTGTACACCTCCAACAGCAATCATAGCCTGATTGACAGATGGTCCAACACCTCACCGAACGTGTTGAGTATGATATGCACCTGTTGTGATTTTCTTCGTGCCACCACTGAGCGGTCAAGGACATGAGAGGCGCAGCTTATTAATTTGATCACAGCCTCCCAACATTGATTTTCATCGCCGACCTCAAGTTTTCTAAGGAGCTACAAAGGTAATTGTTCACATTTCGAAAGGACACCGGTGGAGGTGCATGCGATATTTGGGATGGGTAAAGGTCAAGGATAAGTGATTGTTGGCAAGTCACGAGGCTGCCTAATCACAGGTTCTGGAAAGAGCCGGCCTTCTTCTTATAGGGTCGTATGGTTAGGTATGCATATCGAAGTGTGTCATCATCAAATCCGGTCAGACGATTGCGGAAATATGATCTTTCCACATTTTTTGAACTTCAGCATCAGAATTGCCAGTTCAGGATAAGCACTCTAGAAGAACGCAATCGCAATAATAGGCTGCTTTCAAAAGACTCAGGCTTTGTCCTTACCGGTCGCATTGTAACAACTTACAGAGTAAATTTCAACTTTGCTTTTAGATCGATATTAGCTTTGCTAATAACTCAATCTAATAGCGGTGAAGCCGCACGATTCTTTCTCCATTTTTTTTGGCGAGATGTTTATTTTTGCAATTAGGCAACAACGTCCATTTACCAGATCCTTCAGCTCACTCAAACAATATCACGCAAAAGTTCCAATCCCACGGCTACCAAGATCCACCGTTCTTAGGTCCCTTAAACTTTGATGTCCTTATCCGGTCTATTATTACTCCTCAAGTCTTTTCAAGCTGGACAGATCTAGGGTTCTAGAGAGTTTGGAATCATTTTAGTACGTTGTATCTAGTAAATTGTATAGTATTACCCTAATTGTTCACAGGGTTAGTAGTGCTAGAAGCCGTGAATATGCTTGAATAGTTCTATTATAGCTACCTTGAAGCCGACAAGTTAGGATTCCGACAGCGGCCTGTCCGGCTTTCAAAAAACCTGAGTAGCAATGCCAGGTTTCAAATATGAAGGAGCTGTCGGCCTTGGAGAACTTCGCCTTCTTCGACTCCTCAAAGGCGATCAAGACCAGATCGAATGTGAGCTTTTCGAGTCAAAGCTTGCAACAGATCAGATCCCAAAGTATGCAGCAGTATCTTACACATGGGGATCCGGATCCACGCCATGCGATATCGTCACGAACGGGATAGAAATCGAAGTCATCACGCACGTATATCTTGCTCTCCAGAACCTTCGTCTTCAAAAGGAAGATAGACTTCTTTGGATTGACGCTCTTTGCATCAACCAACGCGACGAAGAGGAAAAGAGTCATCAAGTCCAGCAGATGGGCTCGATTTATGCCAGAGCTGAAAGAGTTATAATTTTCTTGGGTCAATCTACTTATGAGACGGACTATTTTATGCAATACGCGCAGTAATTGGGAAGAGAGACCATGAAATATGCTTCCCACAACAAGGAGATTTCAAACAGTCAGTGGATGAATGTTTGGACACTCGCAACACAGGATCTGCGGGAGAATCAGCGAGAGTTTCTCACCAACGGGTTACGGTTACTCCTTTGTCGGGACTGGTTCCGGAGAGTCTGGGTCCTACAAGAGACCGCTAATGCGCGTGTTGCCGCAGTCATGTGCCGTAGCCAACCAGTATTGGCAAGCATCTTTGCCCGAATCCTAAGCTTACTTGAGTTTGACCCAGATCCGCACTGCAAGTCTGTTTTGGAGATCATGCCAGGTCCCCTCCGGCATTGTTCCTGGTGGACTGAAAAGCGAAATCTTTACACATAACTGGACAAATTCCGTGGTAGTGAGGCGACCATACCTCAAGACAAGATATACGCCTTAACAGGTATAGCTTCCGACGCAGACGATCCGTACTTCCCACAGGTCAATTACAAGGACAGTATTCAAGATGTCGTCTTCAAAACATCCTTGTTTTTACTCAAGTTACACGAGTTGCCATCTCACGTCGATCGTTTCTTCGATTGGACGCTGCCAGATTTTCTACACAAATTGAAAAATCTCGCCAATGAAGTCCTTTTGTGCGCGGCGAATACTGGGCAAGGGGCGGTTGTCTGGCTGTTGCTCAAGAGTGAGATTGATACTGAGTGGAGAGGTGAAGACCCGCAAACATCGCTGTCGACGGCATCAAAGAAGGGGCATGTGGCAGTTGTCAAATTATTGCTCGAGGCTAAAGCCAATCTTGAGTCGAGGGATCTGTCTGGTCGCACACCGCTACTGGTGGCTGCGAGGAACGGGCACCAAGAGGTTGTGAAGCTCTTGCTCGAAGCCGGAGCCGATATCGAGCCGAAAGGTGAATACGATGATTTTGGTCAAACGGCGCTGACACTCGCTGCTCACGGCGGACGCGAAGAAGTCGTCAAGATGCTGCTTGAGACCAAAGCAAATATCGAAGCTAGACATACATGCTATGGTGAAACATCGCTATTATTAGCTGCCAAGTGTGGGCGTGCGGCAATTGTGAAGCTACTGCTCAAGGCGAAGGCCAATACCGAGGCGAGAGATACACACTTTGGCCTAACGCCTCTGCTCTCAGCTGTGGCGTTTGGGTATGCGCCAATTGTTAGGTTGCTGGTCGAGGCCAACGCGGATATCGAGGCGAGGGACAATAATGAGCTTACGCCCTTGATGTTTGCTGCGGAGCTTGGGAATGAAGCCGCTGTCAGGCTACTGCTCGAGGCCAATGCGGACATCAAGGCGGAGTGCATTGATGGCCGAACACCTCTGATGTTGGCTACATCATTTAAGCATGAAGCGGTTGTTCAATTGCTTCGTCGCCACCAGAGTCTATCATGAGAGTCATTCCGTGGGATCGTAAAAGTTTGCACGAAAAGAACACACAAGAGCGGGCTGCTTGTTGCCACTGATGATTGAGCGGCTCAAGCAGTTACAACGAGGTTGAATATCTTTATAGGTAATGCCGTCGTCTATGTTCTCATCTGTGGAGTGGAAGTACTCGATCAGGACCGCGCTTTTGGTCTTTAGCACTATCAATGGTGGGATCCTCATTTCGCACGAGCTGCAACGTTCAATTGTTTTCCAGAGTCCAACACCACTTCCTTTAACATTTGAAGACACAAACTGTTGTTCTTTATACTTTCCTCTTTCTCAGGCACAATCCTGCCGCAATCTCAACGGTATGCATACATACCAGATATATTCAGCAACTCGCCATGGCGAAACTATTCCTATCAAATATGAATACGACTTCCTTGCAGATTGCACGCATCCGCATCCGCATCCGCATCCGCCATCTCCTACTCCTCTCGTTTTTTGAAAGGCGGATACGTTAATGCCGGATTTCCGACCTATAACTATTAGATTAGCTATATCAAAATGAAATAATTATACTCAAAACTTCTAGTACTACTTGCTTTTCTACACCCAGAGTATATAGGGATACCGTATCAATTTTGATACAGTGAAGCGATTTGCAGCACCCCGACCGGCTTGCAAAAAACGTCAAGAGTAGGTTGCTTTTTACATCAAACGCTACTATCCAGTCGACGATTGTAGTCATCGGAAAGTACATATCAAGGCCCAATTACGCGCCATGATGCACGAATCCCATAGTCAACACACAATTATTGCTGCGGCGACAGATCCTCAAATTGGGCTGAATGAACTCGATCCGTCTCCATCATAGCCGTACTAGTTTCCGATCTGGTCTTCCGCGATCCAATCACACGAGTTGGAGCTCAATTGGTGTATGGTTGTTGGCCGATTTTGTGGATCAGTGTTTGCTCTGAATGATCTTCTGCAGCAGCTTTGTCCAAAAATCACGATTCTTACTACTATTGGAGAGAAAAAGACGGTGTCTTGAAACGTGACAAGAAAAGGGGCAGACTTCTTAGTAAAGACGCATTCATACCAAGCTGGGATGGTGAGTGTGTTCGTGCAGTAATCGGATATAGCACTATGATACGTATAGTGTGTATGCTGGGAAGCTAGTATTTGACGTATGTGACCGAAAAGAGCATAGAAGAGGAAGTCCGGGATCTTGGATATGAATGTCCGAGTATGTAGTAGATTTAATACAAAGGATGTAGCAAATAAGTTTGAAAATTTCCTCCATTTCGCTATAGCAAGGCTGAATTCTTTCGTTGTTTAGTTTGGCTCTCCTGAGAACATGTAAAACGCATATAAGGATCCACAACCCGACTCTGAAGATGCTTGTATTTCCGGAATCCCGGTTAGGTAGATCTCGCATCTCTGAGGGATTCGATGCTGTGTCGGCCTGAATAATATGCCTGTATTGCAAATCCATATATGGCGATATTCCTGGGTGTACCTTGCTCTTTTTTGGCGGTGTCAAAAATGAAGAAGTCGACATGCGAGTAGTAGGGTATTTCTTGGATCTACCTTGACATGAGAAGAAATGCCATGCTTGAAATTTTCCTTTAGTAGTACAATTAATGAGGTAGTCAGTAAGGCAATCATTTAGTGATTTTGTCAGCGTGGAAAATAGGATAACCTAACGACATCGTAGTGCAGGATAGCGCAGAGATACTCCTCGTGTCGTTTTGAAAGCGGGATAGAGCCCAGGATTTTCGAGTGTCTGAATCCGTATATCTATAATAATATTTGTTCAGTGTACTTACGTTTATTTATAATAAATATAATAATTAGAGCCGGGAGTCGTTAGTATACTGCTTTAGTTTTATAATAGTTTAAAAAATAATCGTCTGGTATTGTTCCGGCGATAGGCCCTCCGGCTTTCAAAAAAACCTAGAAAGTACCTGGTCTGCAATTCCTAGTCGAGAGTCGAATGAAGATGTGATAGCGCTAGCTTTCTGACGAAAGCAGTTGACTTGGTAAGGAAATTGCAAGGCCTTTGAAGGTATAGTAATAAGGCACATTGGCATGCTCCCTAGGGACATTGAAAGCGGTTTTACAATTGCAGGAGAGGTGCATATGATTGGAAGAAGAACCGCCTGGGATTGGTCAGTGCGATACACTTGATGCTAAGCCGCTTTAAGCACTAGCCTTCGCATCACGGTGAAAAAAGTATATCCTAGCGGGCAAGCCCTATCTACATTAGAGACTAATACTATTACTACTTATTAGGGGAGACTGGTACCTAAATACCAAAAAAAAAATTAGTACTCTACTTTAAATATTTGTTATACAGCCTATTTATTACTTTTAAGGCTTTTCTTTAAAGCTCTAATATGCTCCTCAGATATAGAAATCGATACTTGCAAAAATTAAAACCAAAATGTAAAAGGAAAATGTAGGGCTCCACCCCGATTCGAACGCTAGAAATTGGGTTAGTTATTATCATCCTAAGTATTCGGAGCAAAAAGAATTGTTACCAAATACCAAAAAGAACGGGTTTTTTGGGCTCCACCGCGATTCGAACGCGCTGTGTACTTGGTTAGCGTTTGTATATTTTTAGTCCTCGGAACAACGCAGAACTTACGGGCCTCCTGCAGCTTTGAATGAAGAACCCAAAGCAGGAATCATACCACTAGACCATAGAGCCGGTTTTAGGGTTTGTGCTTGACCATGTCGACTATATTGTGAAGCCGCTTACAACTTTGGTCATCCAGGGCTCCCGGACCCTTACTTTTGAAGCCTCAGGCAGCAATTTTCGAGTAGAAGCCCCCGGAAGCAAGTACTTTCCAAACATTGAGTTCGCGGTTCCACAACAAGCGTTCTTTCGAGTTAACTCCGATAAATCAAGGGTTGATCAGAACTTCTGATTGAGTGAATACGTCAGAAAGAGACCCGCCTTGCCAAGAGTCAGGGGGCGTATCCCTTTACGAAATAGGCTAGACAGGCGGCGTATTCGCTCATCTCACTTCACTTCACTTCAGTCCGGCTGTGGGAAACAACCACTCTCATCGCCTGCTTCGGGTTAAAATATCAGCTCGACAATATGCAGTACATGAATTGCAAGAGCATGATACCATTTGAGCAAAGCTGTAAACTGATTATCAATTGAGCTTTTGGCGGTCGTGTATAACGTAACCCTCCAGCTCCCAAAGCACGCAGCAATCCTCACCGGTAGTCTTTCAATGCTCAGCCCTCTTGGAAGGTATATCCATCACAGACGCGAGTAAACACGAGCAGAGTCTTGGCTTACCATAATACTGACCGCGCCCTTCGATGCGTATTCCTCATAGTTTGTAGTAAGCAATTTGGAATGTATACTCAAGCCACAAGATCTAGCACTGCCCTCTTACCACCTAAACTATCCAACTTATATAAAACTTCATCGAACATGTCTTTCCTTCTCTCCCACTAATCTATACATTCAACCTTCAATCCCTTCAAAAACCTCTGTACTCAACTTTCCGCTCTTAATTCACCCTGAATCTTCTTCTTGTTATCTAATACGTCAAACACATCACATTCAATATCGATAATCCCCTCAACAGTCCCTTTTACTATACATCTCATCCATATCTCTCCAAAAAAAATATCACCATGGGCTTCTTCAAAGCATCCAGTCTAAGCAAGGAATGCGACAAAGCAGCTCAAATACTCAAGAGCTTTATTGGTGCGCGGCCTCCTCTTACTATTCTTTTATAATCGCAATTAACACGTCTCCAGATAAAGGCAAAATCCCCCACGAAGCCATAGTAAACGCTCAAGGCCTCGCCATCTTCACCGGTTTCCGAGCAGGAATGTACCTCGCCGGTGCCGGTGGATCCGGCGTCGTCGTTGCACGCCTCCCCAATGGAACATGGTCACCACCCTCCGCCTTTTCCGTCCGCTCCGGAAGTTTCGGTCTCGTCTACGGTGTAGACGTTTATGATTGTGTATGCGTGCTCAATACCCAAGAAGCTGTAAATGCGTACACGAAATCAGAAGTCAATATGGGTGGTGCGGTGTCACTTGCTGCAGGACCATTGAGTATACCTACCAATGTCAAGGATGTGAAACCAGTTTGGGTGTATACCAAATCAAAAGGTTTCTATGGGGGGTTGACAGTGGATGGGACGGTTATTAGTGAGAGAGCGGATGCTAATGAGGCGTTCTATGGTGGTAAGGTGTCTAGTGAGCAGATTTTGAGGGGTGAGGTTCGCAATCAAGAGGATGTTAAGAAATGGCCTCTGGGTGCGACGAAATTGACTGAGACGTTGAAGTTGGCGGAGGGGAAGAAAGCGGATGATAATGTGCTTCAGGGGATTAGCAATGAGCCTACGCCTGGGGATTTTAAGGAATAGTTGCTCCAAGAAGGGATTTCAGACTGATGGCCTTGTAGTATCTTATTTCCCTTTTGCCTTGTTTTCTCGACACCATAGATTACTGTTTCTTGCGCGTCTTTAGTTCAATACCACTTTTTCGCCTTTATTCAGTCTCTGTCATTCAGATACCATCATTTCAAACGCTACTAGTTATAACACTGCAGTATGCGGTATGATTCCAGTCACGTTTCTGTATGTTCTCAATTTATCAGCTTCAAAAAATCGCAGTAAAAATTGCGCCACCCACCTGCGGGAAACAATCATGAGCCTAAGTCTCAATACTATCAACCTTTCACTTTCCTAAACAGCTCAATTCAAGCAGAGAAGAACCGCACATGCGTCTTTCCAACCCTAATCATCTACCATCTCATTCCCAATTCGGAAACCACCTAACACACCCCAAACATACCTCCTCCATTACATCCGCCCCACCTCACCCACACCCACAACCCCCCCGTTCACTATGCTCCCACTCATGTACCGCACCCCTCACAATCTCCTCCACATTCTCCTTCCTCAACCCCAACCTCTCCCTCACCCATCCCTCCTCCTCCTCTGCTCTCGAACCCCCAGCATCCCCACCAAAAACAATACTCCTCTCCAAAAGCACCCACGCCGCATCAGGAAACCCCCTCTCCAACCTCCTTCCCGCTTCCGCCACCAAATCATCCACGTTCGAATAGCTAACCACCCATTCCTTACCCATAACCCTTTCAAGACACCCCACCAGTTCTTTTGCAGAAGTACTACATCCATTAACATCGAGATAACTATTTCTGACATGATTCCAACACTCAAGCACAGAAGCAACGATATCGCCGACTCTTCTCAGGGAAGTCACAGGAAAGATGTCCCCGCCATTACCAGCTAGTGTCGCGGATTGCCATTTCAGATTGAAACCTAGGGAGCCGGATAGGAGGGTTTGATCGAGGATTGTACCTACTGAGAGGGCGATGTACTCGATTTTATTCTCGGTCTGCAGCTTTTCAATGTAAGTCAAAATGGATGCGCGTGTCTTGTACGCTGGTAAGCGTTCCTGTACAGTGGTATTGCGTGTATCGTACCCATATTCATTAGGGATGAACCTTTTCACGCCTGTTGCGATAGAGGCGTTGATGATGCGTGTTTGCAGATCAAGATCTCCAGGTCGAAGAGTTGATATTACGACATCCTTCCCAAGTAAGGCGTTGGAAAGAGAATCTGCGGTGAAGTTGGTGGTTTTGTGAGTTATATCTGAAACTGCTACATCATGGGGTAGATATGGCTCCTGGTGCTCATATGTCAGAACTGTGATTTTGTATCTGCGAGTCCGGCTTAATGCAGCGATGATAGTTCGTGAAAGATATTGGTTCTGGGAAGTAGGACTAGTAAGTATACGAGTCTCCCCTCATCAAGATCATATTACTCACACCAATGATCAGAACATTTTCGATGCGAGACGGATTCCCTGCATCACCCATATTGCTAAGCCTTGAAAAACCTCAAAACAGAATAAGCTCAGTTACTCCATGTATTGTCTCGATATCGTTTACCAAACAGCTCGCACAGCGGGAGAGGAGGTGATATAATTTCTCCAATATTAACTCAAGATATGATGGCCTCTTCGTTAAGATCAAAGAGACGTAGTTCCAGGCTCGTGTGGGTAAAAGGAGCTCCTGACGCTAGCTGACTCAACGTCATTCCAAAAGCTCCCTCAGACCGAAACGGCCAATCTTAATTGTTCGCCTTGTTGAAGGAAGAGAAACAAAACCTTGTAAGATGGAGCGATGAAAGGAGGGAGGACAAGGGAAATATTGGAAGATGATAAATGCAAGAGGCGAGAGGCATAAACCCACACCGCCGCGAAATGTGTTTCGTATTAGTCGCTCTAATAGGAGCTATCAGCCAACGCAAAAGGAGAGGCAACCAACAGCGAAAGTGGTATCAAAGTATATCCAAGCCCCGCGGCACCGCCAAACAAAAACTCCCCAACGTAAGGAACGCCCTAATAAATCGGCCTCGACTCCTCCCACTTCCTCGTCTCCACCATCTCCTTCCCCCCACCACCACCTTTCCTCTTCACCTCCGGCACAGTACTATACTCCGTAAGCGGACTATTATTCCCAGCAGCACCCATACTATATCTGCCTCCTCCACCACTGACTCTCCTATCCGCACTCCCAAAAACAATATCCTCCCCAACGGGCGCAACCGCCCCAGTCCACTCCCACACTCTACTAACATCCCCAAATCTCCCCTCCCGAACCGCAGGTCTAACATTCATATTCCCCTCCACCTTCCCCTTCACCCTCTCCCAAATCTTATTCCTCCTCTTCGCACTAAACTCATCCCTCAATACATCATCCCTCAAGTGTCCCATACTAAGAAACCCCTCTGGATAAGCCCCCGAATCAGCAGCATGAAGCGCCGCCTGAGTATGTAACCTATCCAGTGCGAAAGAAGCGAGTTTTTTCGCTTTTTCTTCAGTGATGCGGTTGTAGGTTATGGTGTAGCGGGTGTAGATTCCTGTGAGGGTGAGGAGGAGGAGAGTTATAATTGGCCAAATATAGCGGACCAGCGCGTGTCGGATGGATTGCCTGATGGCGCAGGTGAGGGATGTTTTTGCGAGGGATGTGCTTCGGAGGGTGCGTCTGTGGCTGTTGGCTCTGGGGGTGGGGGGAGTCTAATTAGTCAACAGAGTTCTAGGATGTTTGAATGGAAACGGGGAAATAATATCAAACTTACCCGTCGATATTTGATTCTATTTCCTCACGTTGGAGGATTTCACCTATAGCGCCTTCCCAAAGTTGATCAAAGGCCTCTTGCGACATTTTCTTGCGGCGCATGGCTGACATGGTCTCTTTGAGCTCTTCTTCGGGAATGGCAGGGGAGGCGGGAGGTTTGCCGTCTTCTTCTAGCGGTTCGCTACATTCGAACTTGGCATTGCGGTCTCGCAACTCGTCAATGGCGCGATTCGCGACTGCAACGACCCGTTGTGCTTTCTCGGAATCTGGCTCGCAGGTGGGAGGTAGAGGAACAAGTCCGCCGAGCGAAAGTGGGTGGGGTTTGAGAATAAAGTCAGTGTCGCATGAAGCTCCTAGATTTTGATGGCAGTAAGCGTGGGGTGGACATGGTTCGCATTGTGGTCGCACGACTTCAGCCCAGTCTGGTATGACTACTCCACCTAATTCACCAGATGCAGCCTTGCCAATACCACAAAAGCCAACGTCTAGCTTCTCTTGTCGCCAGAGGTACGAGCATCCAGCTAGCATTACTCCAATCATTGATAGAGGAGCAATCTTAATAAGAGGCGAAATGGGATTGTGCTTGCGCCTATGACGTACGACAGCATTTTCGTGTTGATCGGTGGTAGCAAAATCGAGAGTCTCCTCCGGTGTAAACTCTTCGCCCGCAGGAACTTCATCCTCGTACTGCTCTTCTTTCTTGTTCCTGCGCACACGAGCGACTGGCATCTCAAAGGTAGATCGTGAAGGCGGCTGAAAGTCATCTTCTTGCTTCACAGCCTTGGGGCCATCAGTCTTACGCCGGGTGGAAGCGCTCTTGCGCTTGTCTTTCACTGGACCAATAGATGATCTGCGCCGACGGCTGTTGGACCTGGCTTCTGCTGGTGGGGAACTCCCGCTCTGGAATGGATTGTCCGTCGTGAATGGACTATCCACATCTTGTGCTTTGAGGCTACGCCACGGTTCAGACACTTGTTCCTCTTCTGCTTTGACTGCGACTGGCGTTCTGCTCTTCCTCGACTTCCTGGCCGCTGGTCGCTCCTCTGGTTCCGGCTCTGAACTTCGCGCATCTTTGCTCGTCGTTCTCCGCGCTCTCGCAGGTGTGGGTGCTAATAAAGTAGCATCCGCATCCTCTTCCTCGTGCCTATTGACTCGTCGAGAACTGCGCGTCCTACTGGTTGTAGGCGGTGGTTGTGGCCGCGCCTCTTCCTCTTCATCATCAACCGTGCTCGCTTGGCTTGACGGCACATCCACAATACCCCTCGTAGATCTCTTCGTCTTCGCGCGCGCTGTCAAAATCTTCTTGGCTTGCGCAGCTACATGCTCGTTGAACAACTGAATAAGCTGCGGTTTCTTTGCTGACGACGGATAATTAATGCTATGCGCAAGCAGGATATTGCGCAGTCGTGGTACCGTCAACGTTGACGGCTCGAAATCCGGGGCCAAATACTCGAGTTCATCGGGCTCGTGTGACATGTTGAAGAATCAGCTTGCGATATTCGATTGTTGTGATGCGGCAGCAATTTATCGATCGTATGTCTCGAGAAAGTGTAGGCGCACCGGAAGTTGTCGCGAGTGAAAGTACAACGTAGCGACTTTGATAGGCGATTGGGAAAGTTGTGAAGAATTGTGTTCGCGATGATCTCACACTCGATGTTGAAGGTAAACAAGAAGAAAAGCTCTTGGCAGTGGCGTTTTTTCTTCAACTTCAACTTGCGCTCATCACCAATCTCTTGCTGAGAGGATACATGTCCTTATCTTCTAGTGCCTACTGTTGCCTAGTTGGGTGGAACGACAATCTTAAAATCGTTCATGTCTTTCAGGATTATTTGCCCCCTTTGTTCTCCCTATCTCGAAGTTGTGAATCAGGAGCTAGCCCTCTTTTTTTTCTTAAACTACTTACAAGAGCACTTTTAACACAGGTTGGAAAGAAAGAGCTCATGTGCAAAAAGCTGAAAATATCCGCCTATCATTATTATATTTCTATGTAACGCGTCTCTATGTTCCGTCATTTCCATGTTCAAAAATCGGCCCTAGTTTTTTTCGCTGTTGGAGGCTCCACAACCAAAACATCTCTTCTTTGTCCACCATAACCAGCGAACACTCCTGGGGAAACGCTCGTGCTGCCAGCTCGAATCTGGTAGAACTAGTTTATGAGGCTCTAAATGAGATGTATACCACAAATTGACGAGATCTACGGCTTCAGAAGGACAGTAGGAAGTCTGTAACGAGATATTGTCTATACTTTTTACCATTCGCAGAACCGCCAGACGACATATCACCTCGTTCAGCAAGGCGACCATTAAAGACAGGTCATTGGATAATATAACAACGACCACTAATTCATTGTTAATGTTCTGACCCGCAATGGCGGGATTGCCATCTCAAAAATCCGGAACCTTCGACCGTTGATTCCCATACTCTTTCTCATCAAAGGGACAACCTCATCATGCAAATGCGCGTCACTCTCTCGCAACAAAGGAACAATGGAATATGCCGTAATTTTGAGTTCATCGTACCTTCTTTCTCACCATTTCGTGGTGGTCTTCATGTGCTTTGACTTATTAGATCACAGCTTGTCTCTGCACCCTCGCTCTTTACATCACTCCAATATATATCTTCACACATTCTCGAGAACCGTCTGATCAAATTCGAGGATTCTGGCGTCGTTATTGAGGACTTTGCATCGAGATAGGGTACTCGAGGTATGTAAGGAAAGAGCGAAGGATCTACTGGCATCTTACATCATCGTTTTTACCTTCGGGACATCTCAAAAGAATTGTACCAGTCCTTCACGAGTATTTACTCTTTGTATAAGTTTCTCTTCATCCAATTCCATCCTTTCGAAGACAGGGTGGGCATCCATGATTCATTCTCACTTTCTTTTTCGCCAGGAAAGAAGGATGTAGTTAATGGAAGGACATCACGCCGGCCACGATAGAAGGAATAATCTAGGTAAAGTTATTGAATTATCAAAACACAGCTATCCCGGGCATTCTCTTCAACTCCACAGCACTACCATCTCATACCTTTGAACAAAAGAATAACCAAAGAATAAACCATGAAAGGAAGACTACTCCTCGTATCAAACCGCCTCCCTATAACACTATCACGCAAGACTGATGGGACCTTCGACTTCACAGTCTCATCCGGTGGCCTCGCCAGTGGACTTGCCGGCATGGCCAAAACCACAAAATTCCACTGGTACGGTTGGCCAGGCATGGAAATACCAGAAGACGAACGACCGGCGCTGAAGAAGAGATTGATGGATGAGCATGATGCTGTTCCTGTCAATCTGGATGAGGAACTTGCTGATAGGCATTACAATGGGTTCTCTAGTATGTTCAGCTATATGTATATACGGATGTTTGTGTATAAGCTGACTAGGTATAGACTCAATTCTCTGGCCATTGTTCCACTACCACCCCAGTGAAATCACTTTTGACGAATCAGCCTGGTCAGGCTACCAGGAAGCAAACCGCATTTTTGCCAAGGTCATAGCAGCGGATGTACAAGATGGAGATATAATCTGGGTCCACGATTATCATCTCATGCTCCTACCTGCCATGCTTCGAGAAGAACTAGGCGAGTCCAAAAAGAACATCAAGATTGGTTTCTTTCTACATACGCCCTTCCCCAGCAGTGAGATCTACAGGATTCTGCCTGTGAGGAACGAGATCCTGGAGGGCGTACTTTGTTGTGATCTCATTGGGTTCCATACCTATGATTATGCGAGACATTTCTTGAGTAGTTGTTCTAGGATACTGTAAGCATAGCCTTGCTCCCATTTGGAACAGCCTTCTAATCGTGCCAACAGAGCACTCCCAACAACACCCAACTCAGTAACATTCCAAAACCGCACCATCACCATCGGCGCCTTCCCCATCGGAATCGACCCCGACAAATTCTCCGAAGGTCTCAAAGATCCAGAAGTCCAATCACGCATGGCAGCACTGTCTCAAAAGTTTGCCGGTGTAAAAGTGATTGTCGGTGTCGATCGTCTTGATTACATCAAGGGTGTACCCCAGAAGCTTCACGCTCTCGAAGTGTTCTTGACGGAACACCCCGAGTGGATTGGTAAACTTGTGCTTGTGCAGGTCGCCATTCCATCGAGGGGCGATGTGGAGGATTATCAGAATTTGAGGGCTTGTGTCAATGAGCTTGTTGGACGGATTAATGGGAAGTTCGGTATGTTCTGCTCCCTTTCTCGTATCTGTCTATTCCCTCTAAGTCAGTTAGATCCTGCTAATACTCGCTCGGGGGGATGTAGGCACTATCGAGTTCACACCCATCCACTTCCTCCACAAATCACTCTCATTTCCCGAGCTTCTCGCTTTATACAGCATCGCAGATATCTGTCTCATTTCCTCCACCCGCGATGGAATGAACCTTGTTGCATACGAGTACATAGCAACGCAAACCCTTCGCGACCAGTTTCCGCCCTCCGCAGCAGAGCCTGATGCAACACCTCCTCCAACTCCTATGACCACTAAAAATGCATATCTTGTCATCAACAATACGTCTCCTATCGATGCTGGAAAACCACCACCGTTTATCACTCCAGACTCGCCAGATCTAAATGACTTTACTGTTTTCCGCCCACCGTTCAATCCGCACAACGCATACAACACGCCGCCGATCTCTCCTGTGGAACCACCATCTCGATCCGATCTTTTAACTCCACCACCAACAACAATCCAACCTACCTTCCCCACCACTCCCAAACCCAACACTCCCTCCAACCTACGAAAATCCCTCAACCTAAACCTAAACACCAGCCTCTCCCCCACCAAAAAAATCCACCGCCACGGCGGCCACGGAGTTCTAATCCTATCCGAATTCGCAGGGGCAGCACAATCACTCAACGGCTCCCTCATTGTCAATCCATGGAACACGGAGGAATTGGCAGAAGCGTTGTTTAGGGCTGCTACTATGGGTGATGAGGAGAGGGCGATGTTGCATGGGAGGTTGAGGGCTTATGTGGAGAGGTTTACTAGTGCGTGGTGGGGGAGGAGTTTTGTGGAGGTTTTGGAGGGGTATTAGGGGTGGAATGATAAAAAGTTGTGGAGAGGTGGGAATGTGTTGAAGGGTATTGGAATGGCAAGGAGAAGTGGTATAGAAGGAACTTGAACGAGAATGGGCTTGCTATACGGTGTCTATCATTACTTTTTTACGTTTCCTAAACCTTCTAGAATTCAAACTAATACGTCTTCATTCTTCCCTATGAAAAGAACAGATTAAAAACGAAATCTTCATCCCTCGTAGATGTCTTATAAGAGTCCTAACGCACTATTAAAACATTAGAAGACCACAGCATCACACAAACCTTTCACCAACTCCTCCTCCCCTTCCACCCGTTAATCCCATCCCTAACTCTACTACCCCTCTGCACACTCATCCTCCTCCCCCCATCAACCCCCAACTCCCTCAACGCATACCCCGTCTCCTCTCTATCGTGCAATACCAACGCCCTCCTCATGCTACTCACACGATGACGCGGCATAGATGGCGCTATATGTAAATCTTGCATATCCTGCAAAATACCACGTGGTTCATCTAGAGTTTGTCGTGTATAGAGCGTATTCTCCTCAAGCGCAGTTTTAAGCGCTAGGGTGTGAGCGTTAAGGGAGGGGAGACTGTGGCCGTTGTGGATGGTTTTGAAATCAAGGGCGGTGCCTCTGGCTTGGTATAACAGGTTGTGTACTTGTGTATTTTCCATTGGCTCGCTGAAAACCATGCGAGCCGTATTAGCATATTTCCCTCGCACAATCAATATAGGAAAAAGGAAACGAAAGACTAGGAACCGCTAGAGAAAGAAGAACTTACATATGAGCCATCCCACTCAAAGCCATCGCAACGTCCCCAAAATCCGGTCCAACAACCAGCGCCGGATCTCTCCCATCGAGGAGTTTACAAGCCAATAACCCCTGATTAGTAGGAACATACACAAAAGTCTTCTCGTCGATATACCCTGCCGCCGGAAGGACACCACCAGGATATTTCCACATACCTTTTCCACCGGTGTAAAACGTATCATCTATCACAGCGGGTAAGGATCCCGCCCTCCCACGCACAATCCTTCCATCTTCAGGAATAAGAACTTCAATCCCCAAATCCTTGTAAAAAGCATAATCAATTTTCGTAAAGATGGAATCTTGCACGAAGATAGGAATTCTCCTCCCCCCACCAGTGACACTCCTCCCACTAAGCACAGTAGCAAGATAAACAATTTCGCAAAGATGCCAAAGTGGTACATCGGCATAATGTTCCAATTCTTCAATGTACCAACTCCGTGTAAGACTACCAATGCCTATGGCTACAGCTCGGGTTATGGAACCGATGTCGTATTTCGCATTGGTGATGTAGAGTTGTATATCCGTCGCGCGAGAAGATTTCACATATCGTCTGTAGAGTACGAGAAATCTATCCGTGAAGTAAGATACCCATGCTTTTTCATTACCGTTCAAGCGTCCCAATTCAGCTTTATCGTTTTTCATATCTTCTAAGACAGTTTCTGGGCGTTGAGTCTGTGTATTGGGATAAAGTCGTGCTTCCAAACCTCTGTGTTTTAAAATCGGGGTATTCGCACGATAGCGTTTGCGTACGCGTGGGGAATGGACACCACGGGAGAGACGCGATTTTTCAGCGGCGAGTTGTCTGAGGTGGTCTTCACGGGAGCGGTTTACTTCCAATGGGGCTGCATAGCGGGATTGATTGAAGAAGTTTTCGATGTTGTCGCGGGCGCGTGAGCCGGCCTTTTTGGCTCGCTTTATGTTTTTGCTCATGCTGTCTTTTGCTTGCTTCATCTTGGAGGGAGTGATTGCTTTGCGATTATACTCGAGGTGTATTAGACTTAAGAAAATAGGCGTTAGTTGATGGCGGTATGGCTGGTCATCTTGACGGGCGCGATTGGAGTGTTCGAGTACTTCATCCAGGTTAAGTGGAACAAAGAGAATTGGACGGGAGAGGGATTTGGGACCACAGAATGAAAGCGGCTGTACACTTGGTTTGGTAAGTTTTCCGCATTCGGGTTTGATCTGTATTGGAATTTGAACAAAGAAAAGCTGGACTGCGGAATTGTTGAGACACGAATATAACAGGAGTCATGTAATATAAAAAAACTCAAGTCTGCTTAGAATATGAAGTTGAAAGAAGAAATAAAGAGACTGAGATACTGTAGCATGTCTAATGAGAAAGAGACTAAAAAAATGAAAAGATTGGAAAACCAGACCAAATACCATCAAATCATTGCACAGTACCATGCTTCACACAAGCTGACAGACATAAAAACAACTATATATCTACACAAACACTCACCCCTCCCCACTACTCCTCTCACTCACGATACACAAATCATACATTCCTACTATACCCACTCCCCATACCACCCCTCCCCTTCCGTCTCTTCAACCACTTCCTCCCCTCATCCGCCCAAAAAACCGTACTAGCCAAACACACCAACCCGACAACATCAAAAAAGCCTAAGGCCTCCGTATCAAACACCCTCTGCAGTGGCGGAAAATAAACAACCAATCCCTGCCCAAAAAGAGACCCCAGCACCGCATAATTAAACATCCTATTCTCCCTAAACCCCACCTCCCCCCTAAGCACACTCTTCCCCTCACTCCTACAAGTCAAGGCATTGAACATATCAAAAAGGACAAAACACGTAAACGTCATGGTCGTATCCCTTGAAGTAACTATACCATCAACGCTCATTTCACGGACGTATACGAGGAGAGTACCTAGCATGATTATGGTGGCGGATTGGAGGACGCGTTTCAGGAGGGCGGGGGTTAGGGCGCGGGCGTGCCTGGAGCGGGGGGGGCGGGACATTACCGCCGGGTCGACGGGCTCGACTCCCAGGGATTGGGCTGGTGGGCCGTCCATTAGGATGTCTATGGTTTTGCTTGTTAGCTTTCGTGTCTTTTGTAGGGTGCATGAGAAAGGGGAGGGTGAACAACGTACTTATCCAAAGAATCTGCATGGCATTGAGCGGATTCTTCCATCCAAAAACGGTACTAGCCAATACCAGTGACAACGCCGCAGCAGAGGTACTAAGTTGAAAAGTGATAAAATTCTGGATGTTGTAAAAGATGCCCTTGCCCTCCTCTATAGCATTGAGGATAGTACTGAAATCATCATCTGTGAGAATCATATCCGCGGCTTCTTTCGCAACATCCGTGCCCAACTTCCCCATCGAGATACCAATATCTGCCTTTTTCAATGCAGGTGCATCATTGACCCCGTCACCAGTCATGGCGACGACATCCCCACGTGCTTGTAATGCTTTCACGATTTTGAGTTTATGCTCCGGACTTGTTCTTGCGAAGATAGTCGTCGTGGCAATAGCTCTTGATAGCTCATCCTCTGTCATCTGGTCGATTTGATCGCCTCGTAAGACGGATGATCCGAGTGATGAGGTGGAAACAGGCATCCCTAGCTTTTTCCCAATGGCCACGGCAGTGGTCTCCGCATCACCGGTTATCATAATGACTTTCACTCCACCGGCCATAAGCCGCCGAATAGATCTATCAACGCCTTTGCGCGGTGGGTCGGACATTCCCACCAATCCCGCAAACGCAAGGGATTGGTAAACATCTTCGTTGTCGTCACTTGGGAGTCCTGTTCCAACGACAGGCTTCGAGGGTGAAAGCATGGACGATGCTATTGACGATGGTGTGGAACGTCCACTCCTATTTTTGCTGACGCCGGAATTGAATTTGTTTTCCCTAATCTGGCCGGACGCAAAGCCCAGAACCCTCAGCCCATCTTGCGCCATCACTTCGGCAGCCTTGATAGCTTCTTTCTTTCTATTTTCGTCGAGGACAATTTCTCGTCCATCGGCTGTGATGTAGGTATCACATCTTTTGAGAATCTGCTCCAATGCCCCTTTGATGTATGCTTTATCCGCTGAGGTTGAGCTAGATGAGGACGAAGAAGAGGATGAGTCTTCCGATCCTTGTATCACAACGCCCATCCATTTTCTTTCAGATGAAAAGGGAGTCTCATATTTGCGTGTTCCAATTCGACTCCTCACATCGTCCTCGCTGAACGCATCAAGGAGATCCAGAAGAGCCACATCAGTAGGCTGACCTGCCCAACGGCTTTTTGCGTGAGATGCATCATCCCCGAGCGTGGAGGACAGGACCGATGCCGAAGCTGTGGTATTTACATCACCATTCATTAGCCGACCATGATTAACGATATTGCCAATCCGTAGTATCGTCCTTGTTGCTGAATCCAGAGCTGTCGATCCAATTTTGCGATTCACGTCCGTCGGTACCGGCTCATCAAAATGCCATATCTTCGTCACAGTCATGTGATTCGTGGTGAGAGTTCCCGTTTTGTCGCTGCAAACAACATTGACAGAACCCAGTGTTTCAACACTGGGCAGCCTTCTGACAATGGCCCTCCTCTTAGACATGCGTAACACTCCGAGGGCTAAAGTGACCGTGACAATAATTGGGAGTCCCTCGGGTATAGCAGCAACGGCCAAGGAGACGCCTATTTGAAATATCTCAAGGAATGGCCAACCCCTCCAGAGTCCCAAAAGGCATATGAATCCAATCACTCCAAAGGAGATGTAACTCAGGTCCTTTCCTAGTCTGTCCATGGCAAGTTGCAGTGGTGTTCTTGGGCTTTCAATCTCCTGCAACGATGCAGAAATGGCGCCAAACTCCGTATTTGGCCCCGTGCCGATCACAAGACCCTGACCATATCCCGACCGCACCAGAGTCCCCATAAAAGCAATGTTATGCTGCTCATTCAGCCTGATATCAGCACCTACAGTTCCCGTAGCAGGAGACGCATAGAATGGTGTCGCAGTCCCATTACTAGTCGATTGTGGTCCCGAAGTATTCAATTTCTCTGGCATTTTATGCACAGCCTCATTCTCCCCCGTGAGATTCGATTCATCAATAGACAAGTCCGCCGCATGCGTAATCCTTATATCAGCCGGTATCCGATCACCCGTATGAAACAATACCAAATCTCCCGGCACCAACTGCGCGGCGGGCACAGTGGTCGACACAGTCTCTGCAGCTTCCATCCCTTGCGCCGTATCCAAAAGCGCTTCCAGCTCTATATCCCCGTTCTCTTTATTTGAAGAATTGAGCTGTGAGCGCAGTCGCGTTCCCATTTCTCCACGAATAATATGCGCAAAATGCGGTACCAATTGATTTAATGCTTCCAATGATTTTCCCGAACGGTATTCTTGGACGAATCCTACTGTTACAACTATGGTTACTGCGACAGTGATACTGACGGCGTCTTGGAGATTACCCATGAGGAAGGATATAGCTGCTGAACCGAGAAGGAGCAATATCAGCGTTTCTTTGAATTGTTTGAGGAAGCGTAGCCATAATGGCTCGGGTTCCTCGTGGGGTAATTCATTGGGGCCGTGGGTTAGGAGTCGGGCTGTTGCCTCGGAGTGTGGTAGACCGCTTGTGAGGGAGGTGTTTAGGCGGTCTGATGTTTCTTTGGGAGTTAGGAGGGAGAACTCGGAAGTGGCATTCTATGATAAATATGAATATTAGATGTCGCATCCAAGAATAAGAGTAATAAATGCAGAATCTCACCGAAGCCGTCTTCCCACCCTCCCCCCGGCGCGAGTTCCTCGAACTCAGCCTCGAAGACTGTGCCACCGCCAGGTTTGGGGTCGTCGATCTCGATATTGCAGTGGGCGGATTAAAGACTGGAAGTGCCGGAGTTGAAGATCTGGACATTGTTGCATCGTTGGCCCTTTGCGACTGTCAAGGATGTAGAAACCCAAGATCACTCTTGCGATTGTTGCTGCTACCTGAGCATTGGAGCGATTTTCAGGGGAAGAACTTGTCTATGTAGATGCGCTGAGAAAGAGGTATATTCGTTGTGGGATGTGGCCTCTAACGGTTATGAGCAACTCCTGAGACGTTGATGCTTGCGGCAGAAGAAACGGAGGTCTCGAGATAACGGACCAATCAGAGCAAGGATAGAGAAATAGTATATTAGATTGGTTTCGTTGATCACTAGACTTGACTGGAGTTCACTTTGAATATGAGATCTATCATTGGATTATGCTTATATAGATTGTACTCTTGGATGAGTGGATATTTGATACGCAAGGTGCTTCTGGCTGTAAAAGAATTTGAGCAGCCTTGTGCAAGACGCACATGGTAGACCAACTCAGAAGACTTTTAGCAGTGAGCAAGCAACTGCGTTCGTTGAACTCACGCCAAAAAGTACACTATGCAATTAAGCTCTAAATCGACTTCGATCTCTAGAGTAGAAAGATACGAGCGGTCGAGCAAGAGTATCTACGACCACACTTCATAGCCTCAAAAAGTGCACACTCAAAGCGACCGCGACATATCATTTACCTGACTTTCCGATTGCATCGCCCGCAATGGGGCGACCTTACACAATCAATTAGTAAGATGTGTTAGCAAGAATAATTTCATTGAGTTGTGTTGGCCAGGAGCGATGTCGTGGTCGAAAGTGTTGATACTGTGGTACGGAGTTTAAGGGATATTGCTGCCTAAGGCAACAACCAACCTCTCGATTTCCATCATAACAAAACCTGAACGCGCTCATATATGGAACACCCCAACCACCACCCACAAAAGAGTGCGTTCGCACATCCCAACATCCTCACCACCACCACCAAAACTACAGCACCGACAAGTCACAACAAATTTAATAGATCATGTTTTATTCGGACACGCTGCTGTCCAAGACGGGGCCCCTGGCTCGCGTCTGGCTCGCCGCCAACATGGAGCGCAGACTCTCCAAAAAGGACTGCGTAAATTCGGACTTGGAGGACAGTATTCAGGTGATGGTGAATGAATCCCAGGCACCGATGGCACTACGACTGAGTGGGCAATTATTACTGGGTGTTGTCCGGATTTATAAGAGGAAGACTGGTTATTTATTGGATGATTGTAATGAGGCGCTTTTGAAGATTAAGATGGTATGTACGCGATTCTTGCCACTTACGCGCTTGAACATGGCTCTACAGGTGTCGCGGAGCTTGGCTAAACCATGCATCCGATTTGAAAGATTCAAGTCAACATGATAATAACAATGCGCAGGCTTTCCGGCCTGGTGGAAATGTTGATTTACCCGCCGATCAATCACACACTGCCAACCCCGAGTCTATTATGTTGCCCGAAACTCTCACAGAAATAGAACTCTTTCAGCCACTACCAGACGCCAGTATCCTCCTCGCCGACCCGCAAGGTTTCCACTTCAACGACGAAAATGATCTAAATTGGGGAACCCAAGATTTACTCACCGACAGTGTTGAGCAACCCCGAAATAAATCAGTGCCCAGACCACTCGAGGACTACGAGCTCGACTTGGATATGGGATTCGACTTGCCGGGCGGCCCAGATGAGAGCATCGAAATGGGCCGACGCGCTCCGGAACCTTTGAACGATGGGCCATCTTTTCTTGAGGACATTCCGCTTGAGATGGTCGAAGATCTTCCTCCTAGAGACCCCTCTATTTTACCTGCAATGGACCACATGGACGACACCATTGGCGGATTTCGCGCGTTCGATGGTCCTACTCTAGGTCTTGGTGATACAACTTCAAAGACTGCGCCTCGCGATAGACATTCACTCTCCCCATTTTCAGATATTCGACCCAGCGTTGAGCGAGAGCTAGAAGCCACTTTCCAACAAAATAACGACAATTCAATTTATGAACCACAGGACGAAACCGTAGTCGAGGCCGCTCAACGCGTCAAGCGAAGGAAGATATTACAAATGGACGTAACCACTGAGCTACCAAATAGCGTAATCAAAGAGCAACAACAAGACCGATCAAAAATACTCAAACCTTCCAATTTCTTACCACGGGATCCTATGCTTCTCGCCCTTCTCAACATGCAAAAGAACGGCGGATTTATTTCGAGTATCCTAGGAGATGGCCGAAGCACAGGATGGGCGCCCGAACTTCGAAACATCCTCTCCGTGGAAGTGATCCGTCGATCTGGTGAACGCAAGCGCAAACGAGATAGTGGTATCGCAGACATGGGCTCCGACGAAGACGGGCAATCACCAAAAGCACCACCACTGCACTTCGAAGAAGATGAATTCACCGCCGGCAATGCCGGTGACCTGGGCCTCGACAACGGCATCGACGAAGAAATTCCAGCCGATGGTCCCGTACGTCCTCCATCAGAAGAACAAGGCGGAGACTTCGGTCCAGGTTCCCCAGCTCCCTTCGGCGACCACTTCGACGACACCACAATACCACTTCTCCACCCCGCAGACGCAGGTCCCATCTCCCAAGGAACACAACACGCCGTCCACCTACTACGAGAACAATTCGGACGCGAAGGAGAAACATCACCCTCCAAACGTCAAAAAGCAAGTGTACTATTTCAAGATCTCCTACCGGAGAAGCGTACTTCGAGACGAGATGCTACAAAAATGTTCTTTGAGGTTCTTGTGCTTGCTACGAAGGATGCTGTTAAAGTGGAGCAGGGGTCTAAGGAATTGGGGGGAGCGTTGAGGATAAGGGCTAAGAGGGGTTTGTATGGGTCTTGGGCTGAGGAGAGGGCGGCGGGGTCTATGGAGACGGCCGGGACGCAAGTGCAGGAAGTCGCTCTTGTTGATTCTGCTCCTGAGGAGGAGGAGGTTATCATGGACTAGACGAAGTGGTATTGAACTCCTGTCTTGTACGAGTATTCTCTCTCTCCTGGGCTCTGGCGTTGATTGTGGGTTCGCATCCTTCTGAGTCTGGAGTTATCATTGGAATGAGTATGGTCAGGATGGCTCTCTTATTCGTACTTCCACTGCTTGCTATTTCCGCGATCGGTCTTTTCATGGGGTGGTTGGATTGGGGGATTTTTCTTTTCCCTGAACTCTTGTTATGGTATTGTCGTTTCACGATACCCTTGATTTTCAAATTTCTACGGCTTTAGGGATGGTTTGGTTTGGTTTGTTTTGGTTTGTAACAATAAGGGTGCCATTGATTACAGGTTGGAGGTTTGACAACAATGATTACTATGCTTTATCGTTCTCCCTGCTACAGTTCTCACATTTTTCTTATCAACAAGATCGATTTTCTCCGCCTTCCTCCACGTCATCGAAGCATTCCTACGCGCGTAAAAGGAGCATTCCCTAATCGCGACAGACGCCCCTGGCGACGGCAGAGACCCAATCTCCTGGCACTCGGGACGCTGAGCGGTGTTGGAACCTATCACATGCTCTGCATCAATGTAAATTACACAAGTGCGCCCATTCTGGAGTCCCCCGGTCTCAGCCTTGCGTCAACCAAAACCTCTAGATCGACGTCCCTTTTTGCTTTTGG
This sequence comes from Tothia fuscella, assembly GCA_010583015.1. Taxonomy (NCBI): domain Eukaryota; kingdom Fungi; phylum Ascomycota; class Dothideomycetes; order Venturiales; family Cylindrosympodiaceae; genus Tothia; species Tothia fuscella. The sequence continues at coordinate 109,256 of MU007105.1, forward strand.
CATCCTTCAAACTCTGGATGTCGATAGGTCTTGCTGTGCTCTTCTGCATGTGTACGATTCTTGTATATGCTTTGGGGAAAGATGCTGTTTAGCTCTCCACCCTCCCTACCACGCTTCCTCATCCTCTGTTGCGCTACCATAACAGCACTCTACGTCCTCCGCCACCTCTCCACCCTATCCCCCCACTCAACATCTTCAGCAATACTATCCTACACCACCCTCCTCTCCACCCTCCCTCACCTCCCCAATCCCATCTCCAACAACCCAAAAACAAGAGCATCACCCTCGCAAAGATCCGACTGCGCCCCCTTCCTCCCCGACCTCAACAACGTCGTCATAACAGTAAAGACGGGCGCCTCGGAAGCGAGCGCCCTAATCCCCACATTACTGCAAACATCCCTAAAATGTTTCCCCCACGTCCTCCTCTTCTCAGACATGCCGCAAATCATCCAGGGCCTAGGCGGCCCGGAGGGCCGGGCAGAAGGAGAAGAGTACAAATTCCACGATTCTCTCTCCACGGTATCGCACCGGGTCAAGGAAAAAAACCCAACCTTTGATATTTACCGCCACCAACTCCACCTGCTAGAAACGGGATTTCAAAATTGGACTTTGACCGGGTTGGCGGAGGCGATGAATGTTACGCTAGACAAAGCCAGGGATATGGCGTGGAGTTTGGACAAGTACAAATTTACGCATGTGTTGGAGATGACGTGGGATTTGTTACCGTCAAAGCAATGGTATTTCCACATTGATGGTGATACTTATATCTTTGCTTCGACACTATCGGCGTGGTTGAAGACGTTGGATGCGAGGGAGATGATTTATGGGGGTGCGCTCGTGTGCAGTGGTATTGCGTTTGCGCATGGTGGGTCTGGTTATATAACTTCGGGGGTGGCGATGCATCACTTAGCGGTGACGCATAAGGGTATGGCGGCGAAGATGGATTCGAGAGCGGTGGATATGCCGTTTGGGGATTTGGTGCTTGCGCATGCGATGAAGGATGTTGGTATTGAGATTAAGAATGCTGTTCCGATATTGAATGGTGGAACGGCGGATGTGGTTGCTTTTTCGTATGACTATTGGTGTCAGCCTATTGTTACATTGCATCATGTTAAAGCTGAAGAGGCACTCAGATTGAGGAAGTTCGAGGATGGGAGGAGGGATAGGGAGGTATGTGTGATAATTATCCAAAAATAACGAAGAGAAGAGGAAGGAAAGTTGCTAATTTGAGATATATGCAGGCACCACTCACATTCGAAGAACTCTACAAAGACCTCATCGAACCAACTATACCTTCCTACCGCGAACATTGGGACAACACCGCGGCATCTGTAATACCAACTAAAAATATACCTTTCATCTACTCATTGGAGGACTGCATTTCAGCGTGCGACGCCAATGAGGAATGCTTCCAATGCATGTACGACGAAATTAGATGTGCAATCAATATACACAACTTTGGTCTCGGTGTAAAGGCAGAACCGACGGAGGAGAGGAGATTTCAGAGTTGGTGGAATAGAACGAGGATAGATGCTTGGGTAGATAAGCAGAAATGTGGGGAGGTGAAGTTTGAACTAAGACATGATTTACGTTGTGCGAGGTCATTGTAATTCGGAAATGACGATTCTGATGATAGAAGAAATTAAAAGCAAATCAAACCATCAGTCCGTATACTCAAGAGAACGCTTTCCCAGTTGAGGTATAGTGACGAAGTCACACAATGCTGTGGTGGGATTCCTCCTTGAACCTATGATATCCTATGCATGCTTGGAAAATGGTTGTTTGAAGGGAAGGAGCAGAGACGACACTTTCCCTTCTGTACAGTACCGACATGGTTGTAACAGAGATTGCAAAATCCGAACGGCTGTGATTCGAAGGGAGATGAAAAGCCCTGAAGGAATCTGTACGAATCCAAAAGTAATTTGGAATCAAATAATCTAGTAGGCTTCATGGAATCAGATGATGGTTCCGCGTGCTGGCGATACCTTAAGGAAGTCGCTGCCGTGTGGCTGAAGCTGCGTACTCTGTGGTGGCTGAGCTACGTCATAATTATCATGAGATGCAAACTTACTGTCAACATCAACATCTATATTTTAAGAGCTTTGTTAGGACTAACAAGCCCAAATTCCTAACCTACCCTGATATTCAAAATCCGATTGCTTTTCTTCAAAAGTCCTCGCCCTTGCTCATCACAACCTACAAGAAATTCATCTGCTTCAGTCATAATTTCAGATCAAGTAAGAAAGACATAACATAAAAACATGAGCATGGAACCACCACCACCATCTTACGAAGCATCCACTTCGTCGGGCCCATCCCCAAGAAAGAATGAGCACAGGGAGAGAAATGGAATTCCTCCTGACCGACGCCGCAGTATGGAAGACGAGCAACGACCTCTGCCTCACGGCTGGGTGCGCTCTTTTGACCCTAAAAGTTCGCATCAATTCTTTGTCAATACAACAACCACACCTCCAAGGTCGATATGGCATCATCCACTTGACGACGAGGAGTATTTGGCAAGTCTTTCGCCCCAAGAACGTGAAAACATTACACGACTACACCGCAGCGTCAGCCTGAAAGATATCGAAGCTGAGAGCAGTGACGACGAAGATCATGCCGGTCCATCCAAGAGGCCAGCACCAAAAACTGCAGTGAGAGATGAGCCACATGGTCTTTACAAGGTTGGACGTAAAATGAAAGACAGGATCACCCAATCAACTCACGTGGAACGTGAAAAACAACGCCAGCAACGGGCCATCGAAGAGCAACAGGCCTATCAAGCTCATGAGGCTGCCCGGAGAGCAATGGTCAGAGCAATGGAAACTGGTCAACCTCAATTCTTGTGCAAAGACAGGCAAGGAAATGATGTCTACATCGAGCCGCCACAAGGCCCTGCACTACCTCCTGGCGGTCGAGGGTATAACCCTTACCAGAATGGCCCTTACGCAAACCCAAACGCAAGATTCGTGAGGCCAGATTATCCGTACAATCGACCTTACGGCTACGGGTACGGTGGTGGGTACGGTATGCCATTGGCAGGTGGTTTCTTAGGTGGTGCACTCCTGGGAGGGTTGTTGTTCTAAGGCTGCAATAATGGGCGTTTCTATTCCAAGATTGGGGTGTTAATCTGTGCTGGTTTCAACAAGCGTAGCCCCACCATTTTGCTTACGTCGAAAGAGGGGTAATTGAGTTTGTCTTAATGGAAACATTCTAGTCTTTGACCAAGGCATGTGTGCAAATTGGAAAGTGCTGCAAGTATTGAGTTGGTGTGGATCGTTTTCAGCTCAATATGGCAGCTACCGTTCCCCCGTAGCGATCGACATCAAACCGGTCAGTCTCTGATATTAGTTCTGTATGTGAATGACGAGATTAAATTGGCAGCATTCTAGCGCTGCGTGTCGTGCCGAGAGCCACGTTGATCTTCAACAAGGACTAAATATAGTTTACATTACACATATACGACGCAAGGCTGCGGTATGGACTGTGCTGGTGTAGTTTCCCTTATCGTGATATCTTTTCATATCGCGATCCACCTCCTGAAGTATGCGCCTAAGCAGCATGGGGGACGGAGCTGGTGCGATTGAAGTATTGGACAGAGTTAGCACGATTGAAGGATCCGACGGGGGCTGAGCGACGCGCTCACGGTGAGTGCACTTCCATTGACTTGCAAATTCAAGGAAGTACAATGTATGCGGTGATGCGACTGCGACTTGGACGTAGCCCTGGCACACCACGTTCTGACGCAACCTATACTTGAAGTCATATGTCTATCACCCGCACCTCGAACATTAAACAGCTCCAAGCTGTCAAATACTGTCAGGTACGCACTGTGATCCCACGTTGACAATGCGCGCTGTACACCCCACTGATATTACCAGTGCGTCGATCAGAGCTAGCCATATTAAAGAAACATGTTCGGATCCAAGCTGCAGTCAAGCGGGGTTGTCCACATGTTTCAATCCTAGTGAGGACAACGGGTTGAGCAGCGGAAGAAAGGAGTTTTGTCAACAATCCATGAATTTGGCGTAGAACTTCGCATAGGGGACTTTTGATGAGGCCCAGCCCTATCCGTTCTCAGTATAAGAGTGACATCTTCAACTACTACACCTGGCTGGACGGCAGAAGGAATGCGGATTGCCGACGACCGACGCATATAGCTTCACGATCTGCGATTTTGGATTAGATGCATGTCGCCCGAGTGAAAGTCAAATGGATATCAGAGCGCACACCTCTGACGAAGTCTCTGCGCGAGATGTGGACAAGGGGTTGGTACGGGGAGCTTGTACTATTCTTGCAAATGAAAGTACAGACCGGCTTGGCACAATTTGATGCTCTAAACCCTTTCGCAAGGCTTGGTAATCTTTGAATAGAAGGACTGTAGAGGAGAGCGTAGGCTCAGCCACAAGACCAAGGTGGACGACCTATGAGCTCGTTCTGCCGTCGCACCAGGCTCAAGTATATTAATCCCCAACGCTGCTAGGGCTTTGATTGGCCATAAGCACCAGAAGGATGTTCATGATTGCGTAGAAAGATACGAAGCCTTCCCTACGGCTCGTGTCTCATCAATGCCGCGCGGAGAAGCACAGGCGAAATAGGTGTTCAAAGAGAAGGAAAGAAGGGCCGTTGGTGCTTCTATTTTTCATACCCACGAATAAACTTTTATAACCTATGATAAAGTTCGAAGAAACTATCCTAGATTCGGAAATTTTGGAGACAGACGGGAGCAGGCACAGATCTGAAGCAGCGCTGTGCTACAAACAATCAAGTACTCCGTGCTAAGACGTAATTCTGTGGAGGTGTTATTCCTCCGCTTGTATCTGCAGGATTGCTCGCCTAGTGCTTCTGGGTCTAGGAAGCTGACTAGGGGTTGGGATGGCTTGAGCTAAGTAAACACCCGTAGCCGCGAAGCGGCCCAGCCCTGGCTCAACCTGGACAACGGAGACTGGAGAAAGGGCATGGGGAATTGATATATCTCTTGTATCTATAATGAGCAGATCTGAATAGTCGTGGATACCGTTATGACTTAAGTTGCTCCAATTTCCAAGCATTTTCTGAGTGCGAAGCAGATATTCTACCTTACCGTTTAAATTCCCGCCCTGCCTGAAAACTGCGCCCATCATCTGCGAGGCGGTCTTTAGTGTTGCTTTGACACTCGGCGGATCATTCCCCGCTTAAGTGGCTGCATGCAAAGGGACGAGACCATAGACGATCATGGCTACTCGTATGTCGCCTGCACTATTATCACCACGTTCCCTACCACGAGGCACACCCTCAAACTCTTTCTTTGCGCCAGAGTCATATAGTCTCAACTTTTCTCCATACGACACCAACGACTTCTCGTTCTCTCCCATGCACGCGATTCAAAGCCTTGCCAACAATTTTGGGTTCCACAATGGTACATTCATGACAGAGGACGCGAAGCCGGGTCGAAACATGTCGACACCCTCGACAGACCGCGAACACTCAACAGATGTAAAACCGCGTCGAGAAAGTGACGCGGTGGAAGAGTCGCTTAAGCGCAAAAGACCTTCAACTAGCACTGAAATCGATTACGCACGAAGGCGCGCTACTATAGCAGTACAACACCCCATCGTACTACCTAATCTCAGGAAGAAAAGCTTATGTGCAATTCTAGTGCGAAATCTGTCGCTCCCGGAAATCCCGCTGCGACGGATCTCGGCCAAAATGTCGGCTTTGCTCAGAATTAAACGCTGAATGTGTATATCGCGAACCAGGTATCAAACTAGATGCTGGGGACAAATTAATTCTGGAACGTCTCAGCGCCATCGAAAATCTCATCACATCCAGCATGGGATCATCTCCAACAAATGGATTTCCTACCACGACGCACTCGCCAGCTGCAACAAGCAGTACTGGGGGTGATGATGCTTTCATTGTCCGGACAACTGCACCAGTTCTCGATCTCTCAATGCCTTCAGGTGGAGTCGACCTGTGGCCAAACCCAAGCGTCGATTCAACGATGCCAAAGACGCACACCACGCCAGCTTTCAATTTACTCCATTGGCCGAAGATCCGTGATCTGGTTTCCCAACGGTGGGATCCCGCAATTCTTGTCAACTTAGAAATGCATCGAGAGCCTCTTGCATTTGGCTCTCCCCGTGTGCTTGATTTTACTCACGTGCCTACATATATCGAAGCATATTTCAAGCGAGTCAATGTCTGGTACGCTTGCGTAAGCCCATTCAGCTGGAACAGATATTATCGAAAGGCCCAGTCTCAAAACTTTCGCGAAGGCGCAGAAAGCTGCATCGCTCTGTTGGTGCTCGCCTTGGGTTGCGCAAGTACTGGAGGCAGTGTCTCCACGCAACCACAAAAGACTGAGCTACCTAGTTATCCGTTCTTCGTAGCCGCTTGGGCTATCCTTCCGAGCTTGATGATGCGCGCCGATGTACTTGCGGCGCAATGTCAAATTCTTGCAGCCGCCTATCTATTCTACGCAGTCAGGCCATTGGAAGCCTGGAACATATTAACAAGTACATGTATGAAGTTACAATTACTGCTGGGGACATCGCTTTCTCCAACTGCTAAACAACTTTACGAGAGAGTATATTGGAATGCTCTTCTCTTTGAAAGGTGTGATGGTCAAGACCCAACTTTTTCCAAACAACACTGACACCAAAGCAGTGACCTTCTGGCTGAACTCGAACTCCCTCATTCTGGTATTATTCAATTTGAGGATATTGTGGGCCTTCCTACACAGTTTGAAGATGTCGGAGAAGAGCATGCAGGTGTGGATGACTTGCGATATTTTCTCGCGGAGATCGCATTGCGCAGACTCCTTAATCGAGTGAGCAATCTAATCTACTCCAAGACCTCCCCTATCACAAGTACAGCTGCCTTGGATCCGGTCGTGGGCGACCTGGATTCCCAGCTCACTGAATGGTACAACAAGCTTCCCAAAGCAGTCCAATTCGATTATGGAAGAGCACCACTTGCGAGTCCAGTCCAAATAGTGCTCCGGCTGAGATACTTCGCTTGTCGCACGATCATCTATCGACCATATGTTCTTGCTGTTCTCATCAAAGAAAGTGCATTTCTTGATCCTGCAGTACAGAAGAATTGTAGGAGGTGTCTCGAAGCTTGCGTCCGGCAACTCGAACATATCACCGCGCACCATGCCGGACACCTTCCTTACCTCTGGCAAGGAGCTCTTTCGTAAGCTTCTTCAATATTGTGTTCCTACTATCACCGCTTACCACTGAGCAGTATCGTGTCCCAAACTCTATTAGTGATGGGCGCAACAATGTCACCATCACTGTCTGCGTTACTACCTGCCTCGCATCAAATGAACGCCATTATCGACGATGTGGTGAATGAAATCCAACGCTACGCACACTTGGCTCCCAGTCTCCGCCTTGCAGCAGACATTATTAAACAAGCCGAAGAGCGTAGACGCCAAAATCTGCGCTCTCCCTCAATGGCTTACGTCAATGTTGTGTGATCGAGCTTATTGTGCTCGTTCTTCACATCTAAGGCTGCCTTGTCTTTATGGGACGAGCCATTTTGAAGATTGGCGAGCATTGTCCAGACTAGGTACATCAGCAAAAGACCAGTCCCTGAGCATGTCCCAGTTCAGCAGCATTCTGGGATATTTGACGCTCACTGTCGTAGGACTGGTCCTAGATGCGCTCCCCTTCCTGTCCTTCTCTGCGTGAAAGGAACTAGACTTTCCGAACCGCAAAAGACTCAGACCCTCTTGCTTACGACTCAACACGTTCGCGCACTTTCCATTCGTTCCAGTGGGTGAGAGAGGGGAACTTAGACGCGCGGGCCGCGTGCGTCACTTAGCACAATAACCATGCAGAAGACCCTAAGCAGGGTTAGCGCTTCCCGCCTTGTTATAGGCTACGAGGCAAAGTGGGAGATGTGAGATATTTTGTTATGAACAGTAGAGCATGGGTCGCAGAATGGGCCGCAGGGCTTGTGATCAGCATATTCCCAAGGCGTCGATTCCTCGGCATCAGAGCTCCACGTGGAGAGCATATTGCGAGCAGGGAAAAGCGGAGAGGAAGCCTTGTGCGCTTCGGATCATCCCTCTGAAACGATCTGAACAGTAACGTCAACAACCCTGAATTGCTATTTATGGTCCCCGATCGCTTGATGAATACGTTGATCATCATAATAGAAATGTTTGTATATCAGACCGTTTATCGCTTTGAGCTGTTTTGCCGATGAACCGCACTGAGAAACGATTCATCGCATGAATATACATGTAGGTGGCTTTCCGATCCCCAGCAGATTTTCCCTACCATGGCATGCATGATACATGCATGAACGGAAGGACAACCAGGTTTCAAACAACTGCGGGGTCAAGCGCGTTGTCTCGTGCACATCGAGGTACTTTGAGCCGATTCACATGTGTTGATCGCTTCCAAGGTTTGTGATGAAGACGCAGGTATTGCAGACCTGATGAGGGGTATTCACATGTATGCAATTCTCATTCGTTCAACATATTATTCCTGCTACGACCTTACTGCTAGTTCCCCTCCTTTGGTCGGAAAATGCCGGCAAGTGACCTGTTTGTCAGATAGTTAGTATCTCAAGTTTGTTTCCCTGGCTCAGTATCTCATATGCACAGGCTCCGAGGCCATGGCACCTGCCTTGGGAGGCTGAAGAGCTCGTCTAACAAATAGCCCTTTAATCCAAAAATGTGCTTATTCTCCGTTCAGACCAATCGGACGAAAGATGTTTCGAAAATATATGCAGGTGGAACATCTACCCAATTATTACTTCGTTTAAGAGTCAGAAGGAGCTGCCACTTCTTTTCACGCTCGAGTCTCTTCTCGCACGTCGTCATTATGTACGACAGAAAGTTGACCATGAGGATATAACGGATGGGCCATCCTATACTGCGGTATACAAATAAGAACGAGCTCGAATCCTACCAGGAAACATTGTTGCACGAAAACGGTGGGAGCGTTGCACGAAAACGTTCCACCTTATAGGCATGAGATCGAAGAATCATCGAGCGATGGACGAACAAAGAGATCTCTGCGCCAATTTTCCCTGCATAATATCTGACCTGTCAAGTCCCGGAACCTTCAGGCAGTACGCGAAGCGGGCTGGTCCTCTGCAAGCCCTATGCAGGATCCCAGGTCGCCCGTCCGGTGCGAAATACAACCAACCTCTTTGGCGTCTGATTTGCGCATTGGTAAAACGACTTCTGACGCGTGAACACTTCTAATGCATCATTAACGCGTTCATATCGCGCGAAGGATTCCGTTGAGATAATCACATCGCAGATTTTGTCGAGTCGTTGTCTTGATTCGACTACTTTTACCGAAGTGTTCTTGGGGGCTAAGCTTCCTGCCGTTCGGGCGGCAAGGAGCCGTGCCTGTGCCGCAATATGTGGGGGCCAATCGTAGGATTTGGTCCTTTGACTCTGTGATCCTTCTTGATTGAATTTCCGGTGCCACTTGTTCCTTCACGCAATTCGATGTAGCGCCAATCGGCGATCGAGTGTTAAGCTGTCCTGCGCGGCAGACGAATCCAATCCTTCAGGTCGATACCGAGGCGGATACATGTGAAGAGGGGTCTTTAAGTGGATAATCTGACTCAAAACACCTCTAGCAGTATGAGGTAGAGCAATTTGACTATACCAATCATAATAAATGCTACGAGATGGTTATATTGGAATGTTAGTTATCTTCAGCCTTGTTTTCAGCCTCCTTGACCTACTCCCTTAAGTTTTTTGAAAGCCGGACAGGATCTAGAATCCTAGAGAGGTCAAAACTATTTTACTACTACAAAACTAATTAACTATATCGACTTATCCTAATATAAATAAATTCCGATAGTACTTGAGGATAAGGGTATAGTTAACTAGTTATAATATAGCTATATTAAAGCCTATAAGTTAGGACTCTAGTAATAGGCTATCCGGCTTTTAAAAAATTTAAGGAGTAAAATTTCATCTAGTTACGAGTACCGTGCCTCGTTCTCTAGTATTAGTATATAGTCAAGAAACTCAATTATACCTAGAAGATTATCTAGTAGCTTTAATATTGTACCCCTAATAGAGTACTATAGTCAAGCTATACTCTATTAAAATAGTCTTTTTTTACGGGCGAAATCGTCGAAAATTAACGTCTTATACGTGTACTTAAGTCTTTATAGCTATAGATTGAAATTGTAAAAAGTATAGCGTTAAAGTCTAAGTTAGATCTTTAGCTATTAATATAACTAGAAATTATAATATTTCTATTTAGAGTCTTGACCCTAGCTTTACAACAACCCTAGCTTTATAATACGAAAATTAACTTTAGTATATATATTACGCGTTATTCTCTATAATACCCTCTAATAAATCTTAAAAATTATTAGAGCGCGAACTATAGATCTAGAAGGCTATATATACCTATAAATTAGGAGACTTTAGATCAATTAATACTATTATAGCCTTCTTTAACGTAAACTAATATATAGTACGTTATAGGCTTAATAGAGGCTTAACGTAGACTTGAAGCTACGAAATAGCTTAAATTCTTACTAATATAGAAGAAGATACTCTTATATAATAGATTAAGTAATATATAAATTCTAGAGTCTATCTTACTAATAT